>MU280796.1:0-292354 GCA_022385605.1 Xylariaceae sp. FL0594
GAAACACAAACAACAAACCCACCACCCCCGCCGCACACAAAAAAACCACCCCCCCCCCCCAAACCACCCCCCCCACACCCCCCGCCCCCCCCCCCCCCCCCCCCCCCAAAAAAAACCACTGAGCCACCGGGAAATCTTTCTCCCACAGCTCCCCTCCCTCTCTCTCCCCTGGTCGGATTACTGTTTAAACCTCCTTCACTACACTCCCTTTCCTCAATACCTGGTCTAGTAGCAACAACTCTTACAGTTTTTACACACCCCGTGCATTATCTTGAGAGTGGTATATCATTGGATTTTTGTTTACCTCTATTCCAAGACCGTAGTTATAGCAACCTTAATCAAACAGAACATGAGCGACCAAAATAAATGGTTCTGCCTAGAGAGCTTAGACACATCATTCAACGGGAATGCAAGTGATATAGTATAGACGCCTAGGTTCGGAAGAAGAAAAGGCCAAGAATAACAGCAGAGGTTACAGGGCTTGTTGTCGTTGTAATCGTAGGTGTCGCAGTTTTTGGTTGTTATGTCAGTCCGTTCAGGAACTCCAATTGGTAGCGATGCCAAAGTTCCCGTCGTGATAACCCTGTATAAATAGGTCACCAGTCCGTGTGTCGGTCGGGAATAAAGCGCACATCGCGTCCTTGGGAATCAATGCATGTTAGCCTCTCTCTCTCTCTCTCTCTCTCTCTCTCTCTCTCCAGACGTTTGAAGTAGGTCGACATAGACTTCTAAGCACTGGTGCACTTTGTGCTACTGCTGTCTATATTTGTGTTGCCCTCTGTAAGAGAGGAAGGAAGAAAAGTCGGACGAGGGGAAGGGGAACAGAGGATGTTTGTACTACTCACCCAATCAATGTTTTCCATGATACTCCCCTGTACCACGATAGGATCATGGGGCGCCGCGCTTGTACCGGCAGCCGTAGAGCAGTGGATACCAGCTGCTGTCGCCGCCGCCATGGCTGCCGTGCTTGGATTCGTACCCCCTCCTCCCGGAATACTTAGGCTCGACGTGTCGCTATCCTGAGGGCTGTGTGCCATCGGGGGTAGGCTCCATAGCACATGCCCGTCCGACACTCCAGCAAAGACCACACCCAACTGCGAGGGTACGGCTGAGGTCAACCCAGAGTTGACGCCTGGCATATGGGTGTCATATGCCTGTTCTGGCTTTTGCGCACTGTCGTCGTTATTACTCCCAGGTGGCATGCGAAATTGCGGTGTTTGTTGGCCAGGGTATCCCGTGGGTTGCTGCGGGTGCGGGTGCGGGTGCGGGTGCGGGTGTTGTTGTTGTTGGAGTTGTTGCTGGTGTTGCAGCTGCTGGGTATTTGCTGGCGGATGGCCTTTTGAAGGGTTGGCGCCCCCAATCGCATTTGTCGATACAGGCGCTCGTGCGGTACTACTCGGCCCTCGCATCTTACGTTTCTGCTGATATATTGCAGTACGCTGCGATATCTCACGTAGAATCTGCAAGCTCTTGGTCTCTCGGGGGACTTTGCGGTCCATGCCAAACACGTAGTCCAGGCAGGTCCAGATGCGGTCGGCTTCGCTACTGTCTGGGCGATAATGGATTTCCGTTGCCAGCAGCAGCGCGATCTGGTACTGGAAGTAAGCACCGACATACCAGGCCCAGTCCTTAAATGCCTGGTTCGTCTCGAGCTGCATACCCAGTTCGATCACCATGATGCCCGACGTCACCAGCAGGTGCGACAGCCGGGACGGCATGGGATTCGCCGCGTTGGCGTAGTACGGGTGTAGCACCATGATATACAGCCGGTACGTCAACATGCGCATAACAGACCTGGCGTAGCGTTGAAGTGGGTGCGGCACAGTGAGCAAGTGGTCGTACTTCTCCGACATGCGCCGCCGGAAATGCTCGATCTTGGTCAAAACTTGTGTCAGCGTTGTCTTTTGCATTTCCAGCCGCCGCCGATCTACCCAAACACTGCGCATCATCTCGTTGATCTCGAACCGGATGAGCGGCAATGTGTTACTTGTCCACGCGTCTGACGGCTCTGGAGGTGGGGTGCCTAGGCTGGCTAGTAGTAAGTCGTCTTCGTTGCAATTCACGGGCAGTTTCGTGTCGTAGTCTTCTCGCCTGATGACCGGTCTCGGCCCTTGGGCTTCGCAGGTCCGGATATCGAGGAAGCAAAGCTGGTGCCAAATTAGGCGCCGCACGTGCGTATCCAACGGTGTCAGACCGTACGCTTCGCCATCGCGGTGCAGACCCATGCACTCAGCCATCCGAACGGCCGCGGCCAGAAGCACCGAATGGGCGCGGGATACCTCGGCTCTACACAGCGGTATCTATACCGACCCATCTTAGCTATAACCTAGATCATCACTCCGGGCCTTTCTGTGAAAACGGGGGCTTACCATGTATATGACGAACGCCTGCATGGTTTCGACGCTTGTCGTCCGCAGGAAATTCGCCTTGCTGAGCGCCGTCTCGGTCCCTATTTTTAAACTGGCAACCCAGTTCGCTTTCGTATAGCCACCCAGTTCGTGGTAGACAGCATCCTCGTCCATGCTAACGACGCCGCTGAACATGGCTGCGAAGATGATGGCTTGCGTCGAAGGTCGCGGGTCAATGCCCGTCTCGATCTCATCCCAGAACGCCGTGTACGCACGTTCTGTCAGGGCCCGGTGTGAACAGGGGGCTATGGGATGTACGGCGCGGAAGTATTGGCCCATGAGATGATTCGCGAAGGGTCGTGGCGGCAGGAACTGTAGTATATTAGGCGGCTCACCGATCTGGCCAAAGAAGAATCCACTTGTCGGGACGATATACTGGCTTGTAGGCTTCAAAAAGTCGGGCAGCGAAGTGTCCGGCACCCCATCCGCGGCAGTCTCAAACGGCGGCGCCTGGCCTCCGTTGGGCTGGGGCAGTTGCCCTCCCGGGTGCTGCGATATTCCGGCCGCTATCTATCGTCTGCGCATTAGATCATCATGGTGACTTCGGCGGGCAAATGCGTGGGCAGATGGTGTGGTGTACCTCTTCAGCGATCCGGGGTCTGGTGAGGCCGCCGATTCTCTCTGTAAGGCGCATTTTTCCGATCTGGACGCCGAGGTCGATCATGACGTCGGCGCCGCCGTCTGCATCGTCTTCGTAAGTCATGTCGAGCGCGACAAGCGGCGTCGCCTCCAGGTCCCGCTCTTCATCGTAGTCATCTTCCACCTCGTCTGCCAGGATTCGTTGCTGCAGCGTGCCCTTGGCCGACGATGACTTGGCCACGTCGCGCTCCAGCTGTCGCTCCAGCGTGCCTTGTTTCTCTTTGATCTCGGCGAGGCGCATCTGACCGGCCTCGCCGAGACGGGATCCAATATAGAGACATTCCCGCGATGTCTTTGCACAGTTGGTGCATATTGGCGAGGTTTTGCTGCATTTCAACTTGCGTTTCCGGCACTGTAGGTGGCGTATTAACAATCAAGCCAGGCGTGTGTCCTTGCAGCACCTTGACTGCCCGCCGTCATCCAGGGTATCGGAGAGAGCTGGTGTCGTAGTACGAAGTAGTTCTTACCGCAGATGTCAAGTCTACAGGAAAGCAACAAATAAAATCATAGAGTCTTTTTACTCACCTCCAAGCACGAGTTGATCATGCGGTTGCGTCGGCGGATGGGTTTAGTCTGGCCGCTCGGCCGTGAATTTGACCCCAAGTCACTGCAACCCCCCGTATGATCTGTCAGGTCCATCTTGATGATAATCGGTCCCGGTCCGGTTGAGAAGAAGCGGAAACGAAGCACCCATCCAACTTGGTTGCAACTCCAGCTGGTGCCTCTTGTTCTTGTCCGCCTCTCCTGCTATTGCAGCACTTGGCTACTCCTGGCGAGGCCGGTGCAACTTGGTTGGATGGCGTCGTCCTTATTGCTCCCATAGGTTGCTCTCTTGTCTTCCACCCCTACGGCCTCATCCCATGCACTATCCGGCACGATGGCACCAGTGAGACTGATAACCGGCAACAGCCAACCCCAGGGCCCAAATAGTCGAAGTGACTTCGTCAATCGCTTCAGAGCGGGAAAATACGGGCGTAATCTCCAGGGCTCGAGGGTCTGACAGGGCGATGGTTACAGGACGTTCGTGGGGATGGGGGGCTTTAGTTGAAGACAACTCCACTGTTGAGGAAGGCAGGGAAGGCGGTCGTAGCAGGACCGTCAGGACGGTGGATCAGTGCGTCAACCCCAGGTGTTGATGAGGGAGGGGGGGCGCTTCACTCTTGAGGTGATACCAACGACGCCCCTTGCTTGTGTCTGCAGGAATACATACACCATCAATATCGATTTGGCAGGGACATAGACATGTGCTGCTGCTGCTGCTGCTTAATTTGGTCCCCTGGCTCCTGTAAAAGCAACAGCCCATTATCTGATCTCTTGTGCGACGAGATATCTAATTCACATTGATTTCAATACCGGGATCCTGTCGCTGGGCAAAGCCATAAGATCAAAGGTAACCTAGACTGTTCTGTTTGTATGATGCGGTGGACGGTGGGATGAACTGCCAGCGAGTGTAAAGTAATAATGGACCTGGGACGACAGACAGCAACCGGGAAAGTTGGGATACAGGAAGTAGGCAGAGTGGGATAAGGTTAGGCTATGAGCACGTCCATGCTGCGGTAATTTCTTTCTTTGGTAGGTAAGGTAGGAGGTAGGTAAAGTAGATATGATGCAGAAACACCCTCTGCCTACATGTAGGTAGTAGCCCGGTGATAGCGCGCCACTTCCTGCGAACAGCCATCGCCCCCGGTGATCGAGGTTACACAAGCTTTCGGTCCCCTGGAGGATTCGAAGAGGCCAAGTCAAATGCCCTAACCTAAGGTTAAGGTTACCACCTTACCTAGTCTACCCTTTTTTGGCAAGAGGTTCACAAGGAAAGGACCGTCCCTCCAGTGGGCTTCGAGTGTGGCTGGATAGTTGCAGCCACATACGCAAGGTTGACGACAATAAAGGTTAACCACTCGGGGCTGCTGCTGCTGTGTCTTCCGTATGGCAATACAACTAGACTACATTACCTGTATTGAAGAAAATAGAAGGTGCTGCACAGGTGGCGCAAGCCTTACCTGTCAAGATCCGTCTATCAGTGGGGACATTGGCTGGCCGCTACTAAGCTGTTCCGGCTGTCATGGCACCCGCTGTGGACTACAACAGGACAGTGCAAGGTCGATCTGCATCGAGCTATGCGAGCTGAGAAGCGAGATGCCATGAATGATAATGGCAATCAAGGTTCCCTGTCCCCCTCTCCTGTCTAATGTTGTCTGCTTTGTAGGTTGTCTAAGTTGTCTAGGTTAACCTTGTCTACGCGCCGACAAAGAACTTGTGACCCGTCCCACGCTGTGTCGGGTCGTGCGGGATCGAGATAAGGCCCTCTCAAGTTTCCGGCCCTCGCGCAATGCAGTCAGTTTCCAACTGTGAGATGCTGGAACTTGTTCGCTTGTGGGCCAGGGGGAGGGGAGAGGGGGGGAGGGGGGGTTCCAGTATCCTTAAGAATCGGCTGTCGTGCAACGGGGTACGACACTCAGATCATCTCTGGAGCAACTGGATACCAATCATTTACCTGCACTGTCACGCAAGGTCCGCTGCCTGCTTGTGTCTAGCTCCCAAACCTCGCGATGTGACCGTTCAGAAGCCGTTGCACCCTGTTGGGACATATTACGCATGGCCTGTTGCCGTTTTACGACATTGGGTTACTTTGTATAGATTACATAGCCGATAACTACCAAATCGGAATGATTTCCGCCCTCCAACATCAACGATAGGCGCCATGTCGCTCCCTGTCGAACTTGAGTCTAGCAAGGTTGGCCCTCCTCTTATTCGATAAAGCCAACCCAATGCGGTGGGTGGCGGCACTTCCCATTTCCTTATGGATGATAGTCAGGATATATCGAAGTCGAGCCGTGATTCCTGGTTCCCCGTTGACAAGACATCTTGTCACGTTGTGGAAGAGAGCCCGCATGAGCGCCACAGGCAGCCTCGAATTGTGTTTTCGCAAGTGGCGATAGCAGAGTGTCAAGAAAAAGAAAGCTTTTCGCCTCGACAAATGCGGCGACAGCCCCACGACAGTACCGATAGCTGCAATTTTGGCAATGTGATTGCTGCTCAGCCTGCATCGCGCCCTGGCTGGCCGAGTCCGAGCTCGTAGAGCCGGCTTAACCCCAAGATATGCCAGGAGCCGCTTGTGATCGAATCCGGGTACCCAGACAAGGTTCTCCAACGCCCTGAAGCCTAGCCTAGACTCCCAGAACTGGGATTCAAGTCTCCGACTCTCCTCGTAGAGACATAAAATATCAATAGCCACCCGAGGCCTCCGCATCCCTATTGCCAGGTTTGCCAGCGCGCAAGGCCCTTGACGGTGGGGATTAGGCACCCCTTTCGCTAATAAAGTTATAGCATGTTCCCGGCCGATAATGTGAAGAAATTTGACGAATGGCCTGATGCGGTGGAATTGGTGGGTATGCCACAGTCGAGCCCCCAGCCGGCGATAGCACCTGGTACCATCATGAGGATCGATCGCGCTGTATAGTTTCGTATACTGTTCAAGCGGGGCTCGACTGTTGGCCCAGACCAGGAGGACCTGGCAAACCTCGATATCTGATATCGGCTGAGAATGCCTCCCTGTCTGCAGGGCGGCACAAACTTGCCCCAGATAGCATTCGTCCACATTCGGGAGCCGCGCCAGAAGTTGAAGCCAACCAAACCGTATGTCTGAGAATCTCGAATCTTTGACTTCGCTGTACTCCAATACCCTTCGTGTAGCGTCGTCTAAAACAGATTGAAGTACTGGTTGGCTCATGGCCTTCAATGGTACGGCCATTTTTGCCGCCTGTCGCGCGAAGGTCGCCCGCTTGGTTGCCCGTCCTAAGCCGACGAGATATGAATACAAATTATCATTAATGCCGGATACCACGGCCTGGAGATGTTGGTCGGGGATACAGTTCATTGCTCTCGAGAAAATACGCGTAGTGTTCAGCTGGATCCTGCTCACTCCGTGGAGCATGCCGTTCCATGCTGCAGCGTCGAACGGCATGTTTTCGTCGTTTTCAACTCCGGAGATACCCTCCATGGTCGCCTCAACCAGGGTCAGCTTCTGCTGCTCAGCAGACTTCGGCCCAAGCGCACTGAGCGCTTTACCATCAAGGCCGTCGAGAATACCTGTCAGTATCGTACAGACTGTCTCTCCACGAACCCATTTTTTAGCCAAGGCTATTTTCCAGTGATCGCAAAAGCGATGAAAGAGCGGCGCAGAATTTGTGCCCCGTAGAATATCCTGGGACAGAGAGAATATGGCCTCGGTGATGATTTCGGCGGGGGTGCTGTCCGCACCAAATAACTCATCCGCCACACCGGTCAAGATAACATCGTTCGGCAATATAACTTCGTGGTCAGGTGTGTCGTGGTCGAAGGCTTGCTCGGTACTTTGCGGTATGAATGATCGTAGGGGGCTGAAAATGGTGTCCCAGTGTGTTCGAACCTCGAAGGCGCTTGCGGTCTGCCGTCTTCTTGTATCATGTGATGTCGGAGGTTTCCACTGCCACTGGTTCAGATCTACCAAGTTTGCCAGCTCCCATATCGGCGCGGCAGAGTGTGATTGGCCAAAATGAAGATCTCCCATATGTCTCTTCGCCAGCCTCTTCCTATGCTCCAGGGGCCCCGGCACGGAGGATCCGTAACGCGCGCCCGTCCGGAATGTCGCAGCATACCGCTCAAAGGCGCTCAGCAACAGACTATCCGGCACCCACGGGCTGTCATGATGCGGTCGCAGATGTCGACGAACAGCTCGGTAGCATTGTGAAGGCGAGGGCGCGGACATGAGCGCGATACAACACAGTGGTGAGGTTTGCCCACTGGAACTTGGCACAAGAGAGGATTTAGAAAGACCATTGAGACTTCAAGTCAAAAAACAAGTGACGCGAAAAGCGCTAAGAACCAGGCACACCAGGTCACATTAATTGCAACAAATCTGGGTAGAGAGGTCTGCAACAGCAGAGGATAGACCTCCAGATCTGAAATTTTGAGGTAGGTAGCTCGGTGTTGCTGTATCATGCATGCTTAACCTACATAGAGCTTGTACTGCTGTGTGCTGGACAGCTGGACATTCACAAGCTGTATGTACTGCTGTACAGCATACCGTGAGCTGCAAATTGTGGCTTGAGAAGGGTAGACTACCTAGTTAGGTTAACTCGAAAGCTCAAGTGGATCTGCATGGGCGTGTTTGAGTGGCTGGACTTTGGCAAGGGTCCATCCCACTCTAACTGACCTACGTACTGCAGTACTCCAGTACTGTACTGCAGGACATTAACATTAGACTAATCAGTCGCGGGGTCAGAGCTTCCAAGTGTTCACATAGGAACAGAGACTGCTTATAAAGTAAGACAACGGACAGTTTTCTGCACCATGTCTCATGAATTCCCGCCGTTGAAGAATGACCTTGTCCTGAGGACAGCTTGGGGTGCGTCAACCAGTCTTGTGGCGCCGAAGCTGTCGCTGAGATGTGACTATAGGTCAGAATGTTGAACGAGCGCCCGTCTGGATCATGAGACAAGGTACGCATCACCGTTGGGGCCAAATATGCCTTATGCCTTGTGAAACCGCTCCATCTGTGGCAGAGGAGGTAGTAGCTTTTGCTAATTGCATTCTAATTGTATTCCAGCTGGACGCTATCTTCCCGAATACCACCAAGCCAAGGGCAACCGTGACTTCTTCGAATGCTGCCGCGATCCCGAGGTCGCGTCGACTCTCACCCTGCAGCCCATTGAGCGGTTTGCCGGACTCCTCGATGCCTCCATCATATTCTCCGACATCCTGGTCATCCCGCAGGCCATGGGCATGGTTGTCGAGATGGTGGACAAGAAGGGGCCGCATTTCCCCGAGCCACTAAAGTCGCCCACCGATGGTCAGTACGACAAGGTCCTCTCCAAGGACGTCGACGTCGCCGCCGAGCTCGACTACGTCTACAGGGCCATAACCCTGACGAGAAAAAAGCTGGACGGCCGAGTGCCGCTGATTGGTTTCTGTGGCGCGCCATGGACTCTGTTCTGCTACATGGTTGAGGGTGGCGGCACGAAACTGTTCATCGAGAGCAAGAAATGGATCTACAAGTACCCGAACGAGACCTGCGCCATGCTGCAGAAGATCACCGAGATTTGCGTCGAGTATTTGGCACTTCAAGTGAAAGCCGGAGCCCAGGTACGTCTTTCGCTTGGCATACCAGCACCCACGTGAACATAGTGGCTGAGAAAGCTGACTTCGCAACGGCTTAGATGATTCAAGTGTTTGACTCTTGGGCTGGAGAGCTATCTCCCTCTACGTTTAAGAAGTTTAGCGAGCCTTATCTAGCTTACATCGCCAAGCATCTCCCTGGAAAGTTGAGGGAAATGGGCCTAGAGGTGGTCCCCATGATTGTATTCGCGAAAGGAGCCAATCAGTCGATCGACTCTATTTGTAATCTGGGATATAATGTTGTTGGATTGGACTGGCTAGTCGATCCAACGGAAGCCGTTAGAATCCGGGGAGATCGTAAGGTTGTATTCCAGGGCAACGCGGACCCCGGCGTCTTATATGGCTCGCGGGAATCCATATCGGAAACCGTGAAGGAGATGGTCATGGGCTTTGGCGGCGGAAAGGGTGGCTGGATTGCAAACCTAGGTCATGGCATCACACCCTTTGTCAACCCGGACGACCTTCGATGGTATTTGGAGGAGATACAACGCCTAACCAGCCAGTAGGTTTCAGTAGAGTCTTGCCAAACCAATGACAGGCTATAAGGCCTCTCTATCAAGAGTGGGGAAGCTCAGTTCTAGGTCGATATGACTCCTACACTCATGTGTCAGCAGGGTTTGATTCATACAAGGGGCAGCTCTGCAGAACAGGTCAGTAAGGCTCGTGGGCTTTCTTGCCATGAAATCTGCCACTTTGGATGGCCCCCCAGACTCTTACACACGCCCCGACTGGAGGAATTGTCAGGGGCTACGTCAGCCCAGCCGAGGTACGGCTGCCCATCGTCCACGTAGCTTCTTAGGTGCTGTTTCAGAGCTCTGGCTGCGACAGCTTTGGCGATGCCTTGGCCTCGGTAGGGCTCCTCGCAGTGAAGACTGCTGAGGGAAGAATCAGGCCCTAATTCAAACGGCAGTCAACCATCAGAGTCGCAGAGGAATCATCGTGGCCTGCCCATACCTAAGAAAGCCCATGCAATCGGTGTGCCGTCATCCAGGTATAACGCCGTGCTGGGTAGTAGCTTCATCGTTCGTCTATACAAATGGTCAGTTGCACTAGCATATAAGTCTGTTGACTAAAGATGGGGGGTTGGAAGGAATGAGAAAAACACATACTCTTTCCGCTGAATATTCGTCCTCGAGATAGTAAGGCCTAAATCCTCCTCCCGGACAATATCCCAAGACCAGCGCTTCCCTTCTCCCGTCCCCCCGATGGGGTACAGCAGCTCGGGCGGCACAGCGTCCGGCAGCTCGTCGACGTCGAAGAACCACTTGTCGTAGAGCCCCGTGGACGCGATCTTCATCCCCCCAGCGTCAGGGCTCACGAGCCTCTTGCGCAGGACCTCGTTTAGGTTCCCAATGAGCACGGTATGGGTCTGTCGGACGCTCGAGGCTTTCTTCTCTGACCGCTTCAGCGTCACCAGGTCTTGTTGTGCTGGTGCTGGTGCTGGTGCTGGGTTAGAGAAATACATGTCTTTCACACGCTTCACTTCCCGGAGGAGTTCCACCGCGCTGATGATTTCCTGTTGCTCGATCCTGGCGTCCCTCTCGTCTTCTGTCTCTTTTCCATCCCACTTCCCCGTCCCGTTCTCGCTTACTCCCTCATGCTCATGCTTGGCCCCTACTATGCGCCGCTCCATAGACGAATAGACCCACATCTCCGTCTCCGGCGCCCGGGAGAGATCCACGTACGCAGCTGCGAACGGTTCGTGATCGTAATCGATGAAGCCGCCGCCGCCGCCGCCGCCCGCTTCATCTCCTCCAGGTCCTCCTCCTCCTCCCATCCTTCCCTTTGTCTTTGTCTGTGCCCCTTCTTCGCGCTCTTCCAGCGATATGGCAGAAGAGAACAGGATCCTGCTGTGCTCTGTCAACCCCCCAGGTAACCTCGTGAACCGCAGACGACGAGCCAGCGGCAGCGCGTATGGCCCGTGCGACCTAAGAAGAAGTCCCACGAGCGCCTCCGGCGGCGTCGTGTACGCGGTCACCGTCACCGGCACCGTCGCTGGTGATCCTTTACCGGACTCGGAAGAACGCGCCATTGTTCTTTTTTTTTATTCGCTACCGCTCCTCCTGTGGTAGGAGCAATAGAAATTGGTAGAAGGGAAAAGATTTTCAGATGATATCGCATCCGGGCGCAGTCATAGTCGCTATACCTGCGGCGGAAACAAATGTTAAGATAGCAAGCTTGTACCGACAAAACAGGCTCTCTAGATAATAATCCCATGAGTCACATCGGCCCTTCTCCACCCCCCACTCTCCGGAGGTTGGTTCTGCCAGCTAGCAGCCATCTTCGTTCCAAGCCGGACCCATACGTGCCACATTGGGCAGACATAAAGAGCACGAGGTAAGTCGGATAGTATCGACGTTTAGGCAATGGGAAAACGCGATTTTCCCTCATCATCGATGTCTAAGTACTCAAGTTGACGGGATGCTATGATGCAGTACAGATCGACGAGCCCTTTCTTTCCTCATTAGCCCGGGCGACGGGATAAACACACAAAAACTCCTAACCTAAACCCCAAGACGTGCAATGGTGGTATCAAAGCATCAGCGCACAGGCATAGCCACCGAGAAAATGTGCACCCAACCACCTGCTTTGGTGCACAGAGGCTTAAAAGGACTCCTGACCCAAACATAACCTTAGGTTAGGCAAAACAGAATATCAACCACCCAATCCATCGGGAATCCGAAGAAGTAAAAGAAAAGTCTCGACTGAAAATCCTTCTTCCTGCGTGCTCTTTGCGTCTTCTGCCGCCCCTCTTGGAGGAGCTACGTCACAAAACAGGCCGGATATAAATGAAAAAAAAATCCCTTTCCTGGCGGTTGGCTCAGCGAAAAACGAGTGCGACAAGATATCTCTCTATCTACGTCCGCTTGAAGAAGTCCTTAGCCTTGGCCGCGAGCCCACGCTCTTTCTCCTTCTTGTGCTTCTCCTTGTCCTGTTCCTTGGCAGCAGTACCGTCTAGAACGGGACCTGTCTCATCGGAGCTCGCTCTGGGCTCCGGAGAGAGCTTGCCTACGTTGGCTACGTTGGCTGCGCCGCCTCGGCCGACGTGGGTCGCGCCCACACTGGGTCTTCGCTGAACACTGCGAGCAGTGCAATCAATGTCAGCTAGGGTTAATTGCAACAATTCGGTTCTTACCCTTTTGCCTCCAGAACCGAGGGGCGCTGGACAATGTGCCCCTCTTTCATTTTAACTGCAAATGCAAATTTGTGAGGGGAGTAGGTTAGCTTACGGAGCGACGTCTTGTCGGGCGCGAGTCTCGGCCGGATCGACATTCTGAGCCATATTGCCCGAACCGCCGCGACCAGTGGTCACGACAGCGGTTTTGAGCGTGGGCGTCTCTAGATCGGATGGGACAATCCGAGGGGATTTGGAAGCGTCTGCGATGTTGCCAGCGCCGCCCCGGCCCGTGGACTGCAAGCCAGACATATTGTACGTAGCACGAGGGTGAAAATGCGACCGTTTTATGTTGTTTTTCGAATTGGCGTCTCTCAACCTGGTCCGAGACGACAGATTGGAAGTATTTGGCAAATGGACGATACGCATGCAACAAAGCCACCCCGAGGAAAGGCGCAAGGGATTGATAAAGCAGGTAGGACAGCTGGGGAAAAGGGAAGAGGGAGAGAGACACAACTTGTTTGTGTAGAAGGTAGGTACCCAAGTAACCTAAGTTACGGCACTTACAAAAAACCGGCACAAGGGGCGGTTTGCGAGCCCAGCTTGGGTCTGTCTGGCCTTAGATCTTATAGTCTTGTAAGGTTAAGTTAGAGGAAGATGAGAAATCACAATGGTCTTGTCGCTTTTAATCTCCCGTTGCTAATCTCCTCGGTGTGTCTCTAACTTCCAAGGTAACACGCCGTAGTCAATAGGTACCAAGTTCACGGACGCCCAGTTTTCCAGATGGGCAAATCCTCTGTTTTTAACAAACATCTGCAAAACGTTTTACGAGCATCTAATCCCGAGGACCTTTTACATCATCGCAGCTCCAAGACAGAACCACCCACAAAAAGCCTTAACCTTAGGTTAATGAGTTCCCACGGTAGGTAACCCTCCCGCGAAAAAAGGATCCTAGACTAGAAAGACGGTATTCTGGGCGTATGTTACGCTAGGACTAGTCCTTCAGGAAGACGTGACTGGTTCCACTCTCCGCCTTTTGGGAGAGTAACGAAGACGTAATGAAAATACCAGCCCAGCACATTTCTGGTTCCGCTTCCCGGATTTCACCAGTTTTAGCCCGCATCGCATCACTTCCAGCAACCGTACCTGAGGGAGGGATCCAGCCCAGCCTTCTTGCTAACCCTTAGGTTAGGGCTGTTTCTGCGGGTGCCGATCGAGCCGATTACACCAACACACCGTGGTCGAAAAGAAGATCTCAGAAAGGTTGAGTAACTAGTCTAACCATAGCCGTAGGGTTATTAGGTTTGGTAGGCTTGCTTTCCCCTCTGTCAAAATCTCGGGAGGGTCAAAAGTGGGTAGAAGTGCGAACCATTGCCCTGGGGTGATGCTGCTGTCAAACAGATTGTCTGGGGCATTGGTATGGGTTTGAGGTAAGGTTAACTTAGTCTAATATGTAGCAGGACATGGAGATCTAGATAGACTAACCTTAGTCCGTACCTCGGAAAAGACAAGGTACAAGTAAACAACGATATCAACGTAGCGCATCCGATGATGAAAGAAAAAAACACCATATCGTCTTTACCCTATACTGTTGTATGCGAGACAAAAGAAAAGAAAAAAGAAGAAAAAGCCCCTTGCTTCAGCCAGTCCTTTGTCTCCATCCCTGTCTATGTATGTCTCTCTGCCTTTGGAATAAGCTACGGGGACGAGGTAAAGTAAGGCTCGTCTTCCTCCATGTACTCGGAGAGCACCTATAAGAGCCTCAAACTTTTGAAAGGAAGCCTTGCCTTCCCTTTACTTGACCTAGATCAGTAAGTATGCTTTAATTACAAAATAAAGTCTAGGAAGCTAGATGCTGTAGATAGACATAACAAGCCTTCTCCATTAAGCTGCAGAAAAAGGCAGCGTGGCACCGACAACCAAAAGCGTAACACAAAAAGCCAACAACAAGACAAGATTTAGTACTTACTTACTTACCTAGCCTACCTACATACAACACCTAAACTACATGTTGTAATATCATCCAACTTGCCAGCTGCTCCGCGTCATCCGTTGCCTCAGATCAGATTGGGGCCAGAAGGTAGGGATGGATTTGGCCAGTCTTGCCTGCGACAAGACTACAATCTCACTGACCGACCGACCAGTTGTAGTAGGTACCGAATATCTTGATTGGTATATGGTTACTTAAGTAAGTACACATTACTGGTTCCGTTCTTGATTCGGCGTCAATCTTCCAACTCTCGGCTTGCAGAAAAGGGTGCCAAAGTATTATAAACAAGAGAGGTAGAATGAGCTTGACACTACCTACCTTTCAAAACACTTAATAATCACCAAGGCCGAGATGCGGGCGAGATAACAACAAAGTAAGTAGGTATCTAGTCGGATAAAGCTAATGGATTCGCTGATATATATTCTGACAGAACAAGCCCCCATCAACTGAATATCGACAGAGACGCAGCACCAGCGTAACTCATCTTGTCTAATAGACGGGGTGCGCTGCATCGCTCTAGGTCTTGAGCTGGGGTTTTATATTTCGGTGCATGAAAGACAACTCTTTTATTCGTCCTCATCATCCGAGCCACGGCCTTTCCCTGACTTCCCTTCCTGGTCCTTTCGAATCGGTATCTTCACGCCCTGGAGGGCGAATGTCTTGCTGAGCTGAGTGCTCTCACATACGCCTGGAAACTTCTTCGCAGAGTACACCTGAAATCTGTCGCTAAATGCAAAAGCGAGAATTGGCGCTCTGCCCCTGTTCAAAACTTCGGAATCATTCCCACCGCTAGGCGATGGACCTAGACGTCGCAGGTTGATAAACGAAAATCGCAGTCTGTCCATGCTCACAGGTTAGACACCTCACCAATTCTCTGGGGGAGGAGGGATGAGAGATGATCACCCACCTGAACCAACCCTCAGTTCGGACGCTCAAGTCTTGAAGGACAAACCAAATTCCGATCTTGTCGGATGGGTCCTGTAGACGCATGGCACTAGCAGCGAGATTGCCAATTAGGTTTCTGGTATACATCCCGCTATTCTGTTGTTGCTGGCCCATTAGACGGCCTGGTGCCATGCCGCCTGCAGACATATCATGCGAGTAGCGATGGCCGTACATAGCCTGCGACGGTAGCGGCGCAACCGGCGTCATATCTCTCAAGCTTCCTTGGTAGCCGTAAGGCGCAACTTGTTGCGAGTAGGGGTATTGCCCTAGGAACGAGGTCAAAAAACTTATGCACTCTCAGCAAGGTCAGTCCCGGACATCACATACCCTGGCTGTAAGGATCCTCTTGGTAGCCAGCCATCGCGTGGCCGTAAGGCGCATTTGGAGGCTGCGAGAAATCGCGACCCGAAGCCACAATGCCTTGGAATCCATATGCACCACCGGGCTGGCCCCCGCCCACGACTTCTCGGAACGAGGAAGGGTGAGTCGAGGAGATGGAGGGCGATTGCTGCGAGTGCTTCACTAGGTTCACCTCCTTTGACCCATCATCCGACCACAAATCCACGTGCAGTACGTAGTATTGGTGTTCCACCTCGCTAATAACCAGGTCAACGGCATTGCCTATGGGAGAGAGGCGCAATCGTTTTTATCTATGCTGAGACTTACTTGCAATCGACTTCTCGACCAGTCGCCTTATCTATAATCACGAGTCTTATACAAGGGGGAGGCGTTACCGGACGTCGATCCTATGCGAAACATTAGTTCTGCGCACAAACTCCGAGGGCAAGGCGGATGGACCTTATCTCCAAAACCACACATTCTGGCTCTCTGCGGCTGCTGCGCCACTTCAAGTCTGCAATTTCCACGGGATTAGCGTCAGCCACATGAAGGGCAGAGTGCAGTTCGTCTAACTCACCTGTATCTCCGGACACCGTCGGAGCCCTCACGGGGCTCGAGGTTCACCGAGCTTGGTTCAACCTGCTCCGGTTGGGAGGAGGTCTGAGCCGACGGGTGAGATCCCATGCCGTTCTCCGGCGCACCCACATCGACGGGCCGGTCACGAGAACCTGATCCGGCCCCAGGTCCCGACGGTAGAGAAGGGGGTACCATATTTGCGCGAGGTGGCGGCATGTTGGAGCGATGCGGATTTGCCATGGGATCTTGAAAGTAGTTATTTGAGGGCATGAGGGGCGGCAAGGGCGCGTACCCAGAGTGTTGTGAAGCAGGGCCTGTCATGTCGGGCTGGTGGTGGTACACCGGAGGAGTTGGATATCCTGAGGCCATGCCTTACTTGTAATTGGCACCTTCGGAGGGCCACCGTACGCAGGAATTTGCTAGTGACGAATTGAGTAACAAGCACCCGAGACAGGCAGCGTGGGTTCAGTGCCCAGTGCGGTTTTAATTGCACCACAAGACGTCCGTTGCGACGGCACACGTCCAGGGCAGCTGATGGTGCAGACCCGACAATGCAGACAAGGGACGGATGCGTAAGCCCGGAGGGTAAAAGAGGTGGTATGACAAGACGTTCTGACTCTTCAACTGAGAGCAAGTATTCAGATTACACCGAGGAAGCTTTCCTTGAAGAACAGCTAGACTGAAAATAATGGGTTGAGAACTGACATAGATAGACACAAGCCAAGGGTTTGGCAACGGAAAGAGAACAGATGAACGAACCACAGGCAAACTTCGACTGGAATATTTACAAAGGTCTTCAAGAAAAAGAAAAGGAGACGAAACAATATCTAGTCTGTCACATTATCTTTCTAGAGGGGTGGGTGGCAGGTCTGCTAGGTTACATTTTAACACCGAATACAGGGAAGCTTGATAGGCCCGGGGAACCCTGTGAGGGGGTTCCCGATGAAATCTACCTAACCCACTTGGGTACCCGCCAAGGATGTATCTTGGGTGCAGTACCTTGGGTACTGCTGTAGTCATCGATGAATACATGTAGGTACAGACCCTTGCAGACCATCAGTGATCACGTACCGTACGATCCAGGCTTCTTTTGTGACCTCTCTGAAAAAATAACCCTATCAGTACATACATGTAGACACGCATACCTATTTCGGGTACGTATCTTCCACCAAAGGGTCCTGGTGATCATCACACAGCAGTAGACTACACAGTACAAGAGTGTTCCAAATCGAGACAAGCCGGAGCATGTTGGCGCTAGGTTAGCCCCGTTCACTTGGAATATCTACCGTAAATACCTAACCTACCTACATTCATACAGGCTTATGATACCTTTGTCCTTACACAACCGGTGCGGTCCTGACAACACTTGGACTCTATCAGTCAAGGCAAACCAAGGCGAGGACGACACTTGAGAAGTGTTATCATGGGAAAAAACAAGAGTTGAGAATTAAAAAAGGAAGAAGAAGAGAAGAGGAACCATAGCAATAAGAATAGCTCAAGCCGTCGACCCCATATGGCTTTTCTTTTTTTCCTTCCTACCTTTTTCTCACCGTAAACTAGGAGCAAACTAGGAGCAAACTACACAGTAGTGCCAGTCAGGTGGCGGCCAGTACCCAAACTGCCGGGACCTCAGGATCAGACTATCGCTCCCTCTTGTACTGTTGTACACCGGTTTTCTCTCTACTAGTACCCCTAGCCAGATGCTTTATATAAGCTGGCAAACCACAAACCGGTCTGACTGGCTGCCTCGATACGGCTAAGAGCTCCCTAGGTTAGAGATTAGAGAGAGGAGAGGGAGAGAAACATTGCAGGGGCCCTATCAACTTACGCACCCGCCTTAATTTCCCTTGCTGGTCTTACCTTACCATGAGTCACTCCACCATTATGTTTGTGCGAGGGCTGGCGAGGAAGTTCTCTATTGTTTCTTCCTTGTTTGTCACACAACACAACATGGGGCGGTGGTAGCTTCCATGGTGGACAAGTCACAACAGAGTGCTGCGAGAGTAGGAGGGATAGAGTTTGCTCAGCAATAAATGCAGCCGACCTATGTTCGCTTAATTGGGCATATTGAAATTGAAAATGTATGATAACCATTAGATTGCCAACCCCTCTATTAAAGGGGAGATAAAATAGAGTTGATTTTCAGCTCCAATTTGGTTGAATGACATATAGGTCTAGGTCCTCTGCAACAACCCATCTCGCCCATTCATCGCAGTTAACCTCTGATCTCGAAGGTTATCTCGTTTTTGGACTAGTCGTCCTTGTTTTTCTAGCCCTCCTAACCATGGACTTCGAACCAGAGCTGTCCCTACCGATCCCGATCCCAAATAAAGGCGTGTACATGTGCAACAGCGAAGTAGGGAACAAAACCAGAAAATGGAATTAAGAGCATGCGGTGCATCGAACACATGCCCTTGTAGCCATCTCCGTGGCCGGGAGAGTGAACGCCCTGTTGAATGTTGCGAATAAGTAAAGAGAAGAACAAGTGTGTCTGCAGTGGCAGGTAGTGGGAAACCAGGAGAGGACGCCGCCCGTTTCCTGTAACTACTGCCATTCTGCACGAGAATTGAAGAGCAAATGGTATTGAAGTGCTGTCCCCATCCCCCTCCTCATTGCTGATAAAAATGCCTCCCGCATCCACATGCCCAGTGCATGTCATGTCCCATACTCGTCATACATAAGATAATGAACGCCAGCTCCCTTTTCGCTCGCCCTTGTAAACGAAGTCTTATCAGAAATGTGTAGGTTTGTAGTAGATGGCAACTGCGGTAACTGAAGCCGGGAACGGACGTCTCTATATGCCGTGTTGTAAAAGCGCAAAAAGTTCTAGAATGGAAGATATGCGACACGCTGTGACGGAAGCGGCGGCGGTGGCAATCCACATGTCGCGAACCATTCGGTCATTCAATCGGCTGCGAGTTTGGCGAAATGCTTCGACCATAGCCATCCCACCAGGTTCTTAGGATCATCTTGATTCTTTGCCAGCCAGAGTTCGCCCTTCTCAGCAATCACATCAAAAATCTGTCATGTAGTTAGCTTCTGCATTGCAGCGGCAAGAGACGTATTTACTGGTACAAACCTCTCCCGCTTGGTATGTGAGATAAGGATAGCCGGCTTCGTGCTTGGTAGTTTGTATATTGAATTCAAAGAGGGATGCCGCAAGCCACAGAACATTGTAGCCGTTAATTGGTTGGCGGTCGCGGGACGAAGCTCGCGAAGAGACTTGCGACCGTCGTGGGTTACGCTCGTGGGCGTCAGACATCGGCAGGGCCGACTGGAATAGTCCGGAAAAGCGGTGGCTTTCAGGGGCCTGGTAAGGAGAAGGTTGCGCAGGGCTGGCATAGCCCCTCGTCTGCGAGTGCGAGCTCGACTCCAGGCTCTGTCTGACCACGCCACTAGATTCCTGACTTTGACCAGTGCCTGGCCGTGCGGACGATGTCGCCAATGACCGGGAAGCCGAAGGCAGGTCTACCGCCCTGGGGGAGTCGGGACCCGGGCGTGCTTGTCCGTTGACTCCAGTGTAGTATTCACGATAGAACTGACTTGGACTGGACAACGAGGACAGCGGAGGGGATGCCGTGAACTGACCGCTGTGGCGCTTCATAAAGTCTGGCGCGGGCAAGCTCGGAGCTATATCGCTGTGCAACGACAGGCCGCGATTCCGAGGGGACGGTTCTAGAGGTCTGAGTCTAAACCTTAGGGAGACCTCGTCAACACTTGTCGAGTGCGACGGCCGGCCTCTCAGTGCCGGGTTGATGATTCCAATTGTGTTGATTTGGTCATCCTGCAACTTGAAATCCCGATGGAAAGTCGTGACGATATTCGACAGCTCCGGCACCTCTTGGTCTTCGAGGACAGCCTTGACCTTTTCCTTCCAAATCAAATACCACTGCGCTTGAATGTTCACGAAGTTGCCGAGACAGATGTTACCTACCTTCTCGGTAAGCGCGGAGAGCTTTGGCAGTTCCTTCTTTAGAGCCTCGTTCAGAGCCTCGTACTGCTCGACGAGTTCAGAAAGTTGCTTGTCGATCTTCTTCCCGCTCTTTTGCAGCTGCAGATACTTGTCATAGTCGATCCGGCGCTTGGTTCTTTTCTTCATCGCAAGAGAGGGGTTGCTATATGATTTGATTACCATCTCGAAAGGCTCGATGACCTGCTTTCGGACCTGCGAGAGCTATTCCAAACCTTGTTAGCGACGAGAGGCATACAGCACATCCTGCCTTGAATCACCTACATGTTCTTCCAGGGCAACCTTCTCCATGTCTCTCATGGACACGTTGAAGCGAACCCACTTGCTCTCGATTTCCGGGTAAGGCGACGCTTGAAGGCGCATGACCAGCTCCATCGACGAGAGATATTGCAGGAACTCGCGAACATGTTCGGTCACCTGTCTTGTATAGAACTCGACGTCTCTCAGGACAACTTGAAGGCGCAGGTAGTCGTCGCCAAACCTTTCGTGGAGCTTCAGATACTCAGCATCCTCTGCCGGTCGGACGGTTACCGCTTGCAACCTGTCCACTCTCTTGCCAAAAGCCCTCGCGAATCCTGCCTTTACATCGGACTCCTTCCGTCTCCTGCTGACAATCTGACCAACCAATTCGAAGTTCTTCTTGGTCTTATTGATCTCCTCAATCGCATTTTCGAGCGCGGCCCTGGCAGTCTCTAAGGATGCACGGTCGGGATGATCCTGAGGTGTCTCGTGAAGCAGCTGAATCAGCAGGTTTGGATATTTCGTGATCCTTTGCATCGGCTTGATGAGCAACGAATCGAGATTCCAAGCATGCGTTAGCTCTCGTGCCACCTCATTACATTCATTAAGCCAGACCTGAACCGTTGGGTCTTCTTGGATTTGAATAAGCCGCTTAGCAGCATGGTCGCTGTTCTTGAGGAACGTCTCGTGAACCTGTTTCATCCTTTCCACGTGCTGCACGAAAACTGGCCCCAGTGACGTCTCCCGGTCTCTCACATCGCTCAAATGACTGGAAGCAGCTGTGGTACCGCTCGACGAAGAGGTTGCGCCATCGCTCGCTCCGGAGGCGTCCTTCTGTGCCGAACGATGTATTATAGGCGTGTATATGCTAGATACGCCCCCCTTGAGAGCGACCAAGAACTCGGTATGGAACGCTAGGATCTTATCCGTGTTACGAAAAATCAGCTTGATGGTCTGGTCGTCGAGTTTCGGGCAAGCCTCGGCCGTCCCCTTATAGATCTCTTCGACAATGTTCATATCTCTGATAAAGAACGCCTCGGTATCTATTAGCTCTTTTATTATTTCAAGGCGCGTAAACAGCCTCTTCTTCTCTTTGGGAGACAGATCTGATGTCTGATCGACATTGATACTTTCAACCAGGGTCTGCTGGCTTGTCAACCTAGACGAGCCGGATGGATGGTCGGCACTGATACTTCCAACCAGCGTCTGCTGGCTTGCCAACCGAGACGAGCCGGATGGATGCCCTTCTGAGGTCGCCAGAGACCCCTGATCGGAAGATCTTCCAGCCGATTCCGAAGGCTGGAAGAAGTCGCTGTCGCGTCGCAGTGAGCTGGTAAGGACCAGGCTATTATCGTCCATCTCGCTGCGGAGATAGCTGTTCGGTCTTGTCTCGTCGTAGTAATCACTTGTCGGCGCGGAGCTCATCCCGTCTCGAAAAGAGATGTCATCCGGAGGCAGTGGAGGCGAGTGAGTAGGAATGGCCGGGACCCCGCATGAGCCGGTACTGTTCTTACGGCTCAGAATCGCTTCGTCAAAGGCTTCTCCTGTGTCAATCTCCGGGAGCTGGTGTTGCGGCAATCGCGGTATCTGTGACTCGAACGCCTCGGGTTTACGAGCCCCGCGAGGGGATACATCACGACTGTCAGGGACAGTCAAAGAATCCCGTGTGTAACGATAGGTTTGTGATCTGGATTTCGTATCCATGTCGATAACGAAGTCTCCATGCCATGACGGTCCCGTCACTCGAGGGTCTACTTCAGCTGGCCCGTGATCCGACCTCGATTCCTGGCTATCGACCGAATAATCAGTCCACATGGTTGTCTGGCTGGTCCTCTTGAGAGACACAGATGTTTGAGGCATAGTCAAACTGGCGCGCGTTTCTGATGTGTTGGAGCCCGGAGAAAATAGGGCATCAGCTGGATCGCGCGCAGTATCATTCCATTTTAAGTCGTTGGAGTCAACTTCAGTCCCAAATCCCAGCATTTCTCGATTATCGCCCAAGCCGCGACGAGTATGTTGGTCTTTGATCAACGGACCAACGAAGAACTTGGCGATTTCACTAAGACCGGAGCTAGGTTCGCGCTGTTCGTTGTCAGATTGAGCAACGCTCTCGTCGGAATACCTCTGAGCCGAAGCTGGTATATGGCCGTGAAGATTGCTGTCGCCGAGTGACTGTTGTCCTGCGGTGGGGGCGGAAGCAACTGGGCCATCGATCTCGAAAGTCGGAGAGGTAAACTCAGATCCAGGAGGAAGTATGGTTACTCTCGTCTCGTACGACGTCGATCCCAACGGCGCGGGCTCGTATGTGCCTCCTTGGCAAGTAACGGGCAAAGACTGGGCTGTATCAAGATCATCACCCAATGCAGATGGCTCCTCAGAGATGATTGCCGACTCGGTTGATGGGTCCAGCGATATCTCGATAGACAAGCCATCATCGGTTATCGGCTTTTCCATAGCCTCAAACGGAGATCGATACTCGGCTTTCTGGTATGCTGAAAGAACATTTTCGTCGATGCCGATAGGGATAGGGACTTTGATACTACTGCCGACTACAGCGGATTCTTGACTTGGAGGTTCCGTCTGTGGTTCCGCGTCAAATTCCGTTGTATTCGAGATTGCCGATGGCGGTGCTTCATCCATGTCGTCTGCATTCCCAATATTAGGGAAGCTGCCAGGTATGTCAAGAGCAGGCGACCCTTTGACCTCTTGTGTTGGGTCACTTGCAACGATTAATACCTCGTTCATGGGGTCCGTATCGCTAGGTTGCAGAGGCAGAAGTTCTTCAGCAGGCGGCTGAGACTCTACCGGACTCTCGATAGTTAGACTGGATGTGATCATCCGAAGTGTGAGAGGCTGAGCGGTTGAAACCTCCGCATCATTCAGTTCTGGGGCTCGGGCCTCTACCGTGTTCTCCTCTAAGTTACCCGCCTGGTCTCCCTGCTCTTCTGCCTTCTTTTCGTTCTCCTCTTCTTCCCGAAGATCAGGGGCTTGAGAAGCCAATGCTTTTCTCTCTGCCTCTGCCTCTGCCTCCTTCTTTTTCCTCTCCTGGGCAGCCCTCCTAGAAGCTGCCCGAGCTTCATTTTCACGAAGAGACCTAGTGTACGAGAGCTTTATCTGCTCCCTTCGAGATTCATAGTCGATGGGACCTAATGAGATCTTCCAGCGCCGTGCCGCCGCCTCATTGCCTTTCACGTTCGCTCGAGCATCTCCCTTACCTGGGGACTTGTCCCTTTCTGATGTTTTAGTCCTTGAGCTCACGGTCGTCGCTGTCGATACCGGCTGTCTTGGGCGCGAACTTCTAAGCGGGGGGGACAACTTAGGTAACGGTACTGATATGTAGGCATTGAGCCTTGTATTATTATTAGGGGTAAGTGCACCTGGCCGATGTCGCCGTTTTGACGTGGGTGCTATGACAGGGGAGGGATATGCCCCGGCCGTATTGTGATTGCTCGTCAGCATTCTTGCTTGAGTGAGCGACTTTCGCACAGTAGACGGAGAGTTGGAACGCGTAGAGTTAGGACTCGATGGACTGGATGGACTACTCTTTTTCCGAACGGAGACTGGTATCCTCGAAGGAGATACCAGTCCAGATGTCCTTGTGCTCGGTTTTGGTCGGGAAGTTTGCGTAGCCGTAGTCTGTTGTTGGGTCGGCTTGACGAAGCCTAAATCGCTTCGTGACCGGCTGTGACTGGACTGCGATCTCTTCGCATCAGCGTCTCTTTTATGCCCATGCTCCCTCCTCTCATCGCGAGGCCAGCCGGTCGGCGAAGATGGCCCAACGTCGGTGAATGAAAAGCTTCGCTGCCGGCGGCCGAGCCGGCCTCCCACATTTGAATCTGATGTCCTGAGGCCGGAGGTGCTGTCGATGCCGTGACCGGCGAGCCCTGTGTCTAGTTCAGCAGTATCTATTTCCCCAAACAGCAGAGCGCGCGATTGAGGCAATGGCAGAGCTGGGACTGAAGAAATGGCAGGAATCAGACTAGTCAGAGACTTCAACGCTTTGGAGTCGCTGCCAATAGAAGTCCGAGGCTTTGCTATACGGCTAGCGAACGACTGGGCGTTTCTGGTTGCATTATTCTCAGGCACGGCTCGCTGCCGATGCGTCGACCTTAACGTAGATGTTGATGAGGCCGATAAGCTACTCGCCGCCGAGCACCGAACATCGTCATGCGACGCATGACCCGAGGCCCCAGACCATGGAGTCTCCCGCCCTTGGATGCGCTGCTGAGTCTTGCGGGCGGGGTCACCGTTCATCTGCATGGCATTCTGGTCGAACTTTTTCTTCAAGTCTTTAACACTGGGTTTGTGCACAGCACGACTATTCCAGGAGCTCGAGGCTACAGAGATCGACCTTGCCATACCGGCAGCTGGTTTCTCCTCAATGGGTGTGGACGCGGAGCGAATGGCGGATCTCGTGCCCGACCGTGCTGCCGGGTTGTTGGGAGATGGGATACTCCCGTTTTGGTGTAGCGATGCACCCTGGTGGTACCGCGATGCAGATAAAGTCGAAGCCATCGAGCCGTCTATGGCGCTGCGGTACAAGTCGTCAGGATTGCTGAAGCCTCTGGCCTCATTGCCAACTATCGCGTTTGCTTGAGCGGCGTCGCGGTTGGTGGCGACATGGGACGCAAACGGAGAGCCGTCAAAGGATACCGGTGTTGACGTCAAAGCGGTGTCATGGGTGGACTCGGCAGCGGCAGCCGATTTGTAATGGTCGGCGTGCTCGTCCTGGAGGAAGAGTAATGCCTGTTCGTGGTCGTGTGAGAGCAGGTAGTTGTGATGAAGGGGGTCGTGATTGTGGTATCGCAGGGGGCGTCTCGGGCTGGACAACGGAGAAGGGGAAGCCAGGTCACGGACGAACAAAGTAGCCCCAAGGCGGTCTTGCTCTTCGCAGTTGCCGGCGTCCATGCTGGCAGCGGCCAGGACAAAATCACGGCGACCATTAATGGGTCATGTACAGTACCTGGTAAGGTTAGTCTAGATGGCGGGAAGTCTGGCAAAACGGGTGGACGGCGACGGAGCCAGCGAGCCACTGAGCCACTGAGCGCGTTCCAAGGCTAGACAAAACACGTTGTCGAATAAGCCTTGACGTTTGGGCGGGTGCCATCAGAGTTCTGGGCAGGGCATGGGCTTCGGTTGGAGGCTTGCAACTTGCAAGGTTCAAATATCAATGCCAATCATGAATGGATCAACGGATGGAGAATTAATGGAGCAATCATTGATGCAACCATCTGCATACTTCCATACATGTAGGCATTAGGTTCAGTACATGATGTGGGGCTCTCAGATGTGCCAGACTCGCTAGGTTACAGCCTAGACTAACAGGTAACCTTAGCTACTGCTACTAATAGGTAGGTAGTATGTATACTTTATTTACACTGACATGAGAACCGAAATTCCCAAAGAAAAGCACAAGGATATTCCGAACTGGAGAGGCTATCTAGATAGCAGGATACGTAGGTAGATCAAAGGTAAACTTGTACAGCTATAGCAGAAGCTGGAGTAGAATGCTGGACTTTGGATGATGACGGGTTAAAGATGAGAGACAAGAGATAGATATATTAAAACATACATGTATGTATGTTTACGTGGGTTAGACGAGTAGAACATGAACATCCGAAGAGGTGCTCCGTCCATACATGTAGGTAAGTACATAATGTATACCTAGGCCTGGTCTGGCCTGGCTCATCTCACCACGGCCATTTTGCTATGTGGCAGCAGTAGAGCGAACAACGCACAAGAGCGTGGCATGGAAGAAGGAAAAATGGAAGACGGGGAAATACATTTGGTTGGTTCGTTTGTAGGTTTGGTTATAGGTACTTCTTCAGTCAAAGAGGATCAGATGTGCTGGCTGCCAACCTCCCACCCACCCAGTGCCCATTTTCATGCAAGATGAATTGGCTCCAGTTGTAGCCTTGCCTCCTTTGGCCTAGCTACCTTCTCGGTCCTTGCAGGGGTCAAGGCAATTTCAACTTTTTAAAAGATGGGATGTTACCTGTTTAAGATTACAGCAGTACAGCTTACACTGAGAAAACCTCAAGTTCTGTCCTGTACTGTGTTACTGTAGAGTCCTGGCACTCTTCTCTAAAGTTAGAACCCCTAAGGGATACCTACTTTAGGTACTTAGACTTAAGTACTGTACGTACCTCGTGTTTCTACATCTGATTACATCTCGCTATCCTTCCAAAGTTCTTTCCATGATCAACACAAGAGCTGCATTGAAAGAATTTCTGGGTTAAGCCTTTGCCTGACGGACTGTGGTGAGAGTCTGGCCGTGACTCCTTGCTTCATTGACACGTGTAGTAACATCCAAGATTACGTGTCTGGACGCGCCTCGGTATTTAAATTTCCCTAGCTGGGAACCTCATTCTATCTATCGTGACATGGAATCCTGAATATGGCTCGCCCGAGAAAGCGACGACATTCTGTCTGTGCAGATGCAGAATCGACGAAAGGCCCTCCGCGCAAGAAAAAGAGATACAGCAGCCGGTGCGTAGTAGATGCCAAACCTCAGCATCCCGCTCTCAGTCAGTTCTATCCCCAAGTCCAGACTCTACGCGAGTACGTAGTATCGAAACTGCCGCCTACGTCCAGGATCAGGAGAAGGAAAGTGTCTGCCATCGGTATCATCAATGGATCCCCAGACCAGCCCTTTTCTGACGTGGAGAAATCGCTTGGAGCCTTGCTTGATACCACCTTGATCGGCGTGCCTAGCGTAGCAAGCGAAGGAGAAGATCGCGCCGAGCGATGGAAGAACTTCTCACAGAGAGGAGACAAATCCTACATCAGTCTTTCAGACGGCGTTTCTGGTTTTGCTGAATCGCAGGCCCTGGTAAGCCATCGTGTGCTGTGCCAAGGATACAGCTGACCTTGGGCTGCTAGATTGTGGAATTTGTCGTAAGAACGATATTCAACAGAGAGAAGTCAAGCCAGTTCCCAGACCACCTGCTCTGCGATGGTTTCCGTCGCGATGGAGGTTTGGGAGTGCGAGTCGCCCGGCCTAATCATCGAACAACTGCGCTACAGAGTTCCCCCTGGCCAGAGCTTCTAGCGCTTCTTGGGCAGTCTGGAGACCGTATCATGGTAGACCTGCTCCTGGATTGTGCCATCTTTGTATCTGTGAAAGCAGGCAGCGGCAACGTCTGCCAAGTTAGCGGTTAGTCCTATCGCTTCTCCTGAGAGTTGAGATAGTTGTTGTACTCATGCCATGAGTAACCTTAGGAAAGCCTCTGTCGGTTATACCTCCTTACAGTCCTGAGCCACCCACGACAGATTTCCGAAGCCCCTCAGAGCTCAAATTCATGCGAAATCGGATGCTTTACGCAAGAGCCGCTCTCAATGCTCGGGGGCACGTTCACTTTGGCCTACGGCATATTCGTAAGCGCTCCTCACCGTAGTAAAGCTCACAAAACATCGGCTGACAAGGGGGATACCTCTAGACGTATTGAACCGCTCTCCTATTGTGCATTTGGATGAAGGCCAAGGCATCCGCACAGAGTCAAATTGCCGTCGTGCCGAGAGAAACGATGCCCACACGCTAAGAGTAATGATGTATATGTTTCCTAGGCAGTTTGGACTTCACAATGTGTTCACCAGCCAAGTTGATTTCAAGTCCACCTCACAGCGTTTGCAAGATTATACCCTACGAGAGGAGGAAATCACCGAGAAATTTGGCCGACTAGGGGATGACGGAGTCCACATCAAGACACCCAAAAGGCTACGCGGGCGGGTGAAAGAGCTCGTCCGCCAGTTACAGATCCAGCATCAGCGTTGTTCCTATTCTGAACTCCTCCGGCATTACTGTCCGGTATGCAACCTAGCCCCCCTTTTCATGATTCCATTATCATTAATGTGCACAGGTCCAGCTGCCGCCTATTCAACTAGGAACTCAGATCTCGGACATGGATAAGTCCAGAAGGCACATGCGAAAGCCGAGGCCAAAGCCAAAAACAGTCAGGAGAATATCGCAGCTGCAGAAGACGGCTTGTTCACAGCGCACATGGGAAAACTGCACCATTACAGACTTGGCGACCTCGTCCACTGAGGTATCTTCTTTCTGTCAAGCTGTTTTCAAGAAGTTAATTCCACGAGGCTTCTGGGGCCAGGGCTCGACCGCAGACCACAACGAGCGGCATTTCCTGAAGCAAGTCAACCGGTTCATCTCTCTCCGGCGCTTTGAGAACCTGTCGCTTAATGAATTAGTCCAGGGATTGAAGGTGAATTCGATTACACTGGGGTGCGTACAGCGCTAACATCTCCCTCCAGGTCACCGACCTAGATTGGCTGGCATGTCCTCGCCTCATGGCTAACAAAGCTTCATCGACTGATTTGAACAAACGCCTTGAAATCCTAAACGAGTTCCTTTACTTTCTTTTCGACTCCATTCTGATTCCTGTCATTAGAAGCAACTTCTACGTTACAGAGTCAAACACGGACAAGTATCGCCTGTTCTTCTTCCGCCATGACATATGGCGAAGCTTAATGGAGCCTGCCATGGCTGACCTCAAGACGATGATGTTGGAGGAAGTCAGCCTTGTCGAAGCCCAGGGGATACTTGATGCGCGACAGCTCGGGTTTGGCCAAATACGGCTGCTTCCTAAAGGCACACAGATGAGGCCAATTGCGAACCTGCGCAAGAGAATCCCCGTCCGTGGTAACCCTAAACAGCTCGGCCCAGGGATCAACAAGATCCTAGCGCCAGCACATACTGTGTTGCAGCTGGAGAAGGTGAGAGAGTCCCAAAGAACAACGAGATGGGATGTCAAGGCTTAAAACTATTCCAGATGCTCAACCCGCAAAAGCTAGGCTCGGCAATGTTCTCAGTCTCCGATATATACAAGCGGGTGAAGCCCTTCAAAGCCAGGATGCTTGTTCCACGCCGGCAGTTCTACTTTGCGAAGGTAGACATTCAATCGGCTTTCGACACAATCCCACAGGCAGCTATTGTGAAATTGCTCGATTCGATACCTCAGCAGAGGCGGTACCGAATCGCAAAGTACCTCGAAGTCGGCGCTGGCCATGCTATTTCCGGAGGAGGACGAAACGGCAGCAAGATAACCGCCATCAAGAAGTGGCCGTCAATAGCCATCAAAAACGACGATTCCTCTACCTTTATTCAGCACCTCGAAAACGGCCATATCAAGTCGAAACGAAACGGAGTGTTCGTTGACTTGTACCAGAAAGTGTACGAGAGCAGCGAGCTTCTCCAAATGATCGCATCACATGTTCAACAGCACCTCATCAAGGTCGGCAAGAAATACTACCGACAAAGGAGGGGCATCCCACAAGGTTCAGTTCTGTCGTCAATCCTCTGCAATTACTTCTACGCCGATCTAGAGTTTCATGTCCTCCCATTCCTCGACGCCGACGACTGCCTGCTCCTCAGGCTCATCGACGACTTCTTGCTGATTACAACGGACAGAGGGAAGGCTGTCCGCATCGTCGAGACTTTCCATCGCGGGGTGCCCGAATACGGCGCCACGGTCAACCCTAACAAGAGTCTTGTTAACTTTGACCTTGTTATCGATGGTCAGAAGATACCCAAGCTAGACGGCAAGAGGGCTTTCCCGTACTGTGGGATTGTGATCGATACAGTCACTCTCGATATTGGCCATGCGCCAAACCAAGTTCACGAGAAATGTAATCAAATACTTGACCTTTCAGAACGCGACCACAAGACCACAGGACTGACATCTGGTGCTCATAGGCATATACAACTCGCTGACTGTGGAGTTCTGTCGGAACCCCGGTCAAACTTTTCAACGCAAGGTCCTCGGTAAGTCCAGACCCACGACCCCTTTTCATCACTCCGTTGCTATCGCTGTTTCGTGGATGTAAAGTTAATAATTCTTTCCCGTCCTTTCCCCTGTTCTAGGCGCGTTCAAGATCCAGAGCCACAATATGTTCTTCGACACCGAGCTGAACTCGGCCTCCACGGTGCTGAAGAACGTGCACAAGGCATTCGCCGAGACTGCCACCAAGATGTGGGCGTATGCGCGCTGCTTGCCAACCCGGAAACAGCCGCCTCCGAGGGTTATCATATGTATGTCTCAGCCTAAATAAACCCCCTTCCTTATTCCGCTTATCTTTGTTCGTTGCACATGAAACAATCTTAGTAAAAACAGTCGATGCGTCAGTTCCTATCGCTAATCCCGTTGCTCTTCTCACAAGGTACGATTCAAAAGTTAGTAGATACAGCATACATGTTACTCGTCAGCAAGACGCGGAAACTCCGCTATCCCGGTTACACCTGCGATGTCCAGAAATGCGAGGTGTCTTGGTAAGCGCTTCATCTTTCCCTCCTTTCTAATTCTCTCTCTTCCTTCCTCTCCTTGTGGCGATCTGCTCTTTTTTGTTTTGTTGCATAAGTATATATATATCGAAAGCGTAGAACCACGCTGTCTTGCTCACATAACCTAACTCAACCTGCTTTATTTAGGCTGGCATACAAGGCTTTCGGCCAAATATTACGACGCAAGCAGTCCAAGTATAAGGAGGCTTTGGCATGGCTAGAGATGGAGATTGCCAAGTTGTGCCTAGTAAAGGAAGTTCGATTTGGTCGTGTGAAGGGTGTTGTTGCTTAGGTGATAAATACAATTTGACAGGGGGTTTAGTAACGAAGGGAGTTGGAGTGGGCTTGTCTCTTGAACGCGCAACACTCCGTGTAAGTTAGGTATTTACTTGCTACTAAAAAAGGCGAACTTGGTCAGCCTAGTTTAAATCGCAATGCCCGTCTCCCACCACCGACCATTGACACCCCAATGCCAGCTGGGAAGGGAATCTCTGTCCCACCTCCAGACACGGTCGTCGCTGCCACCATCATAACCAGCCGCTCTGAAGAGGGAGACGGGTACGGGCTCGAAGAGCCAGACACCGCAGCGGCTGAGGTCTTCCACCAGCAGCCACCCCGTGGCCGCGAGCCAGACGCAGGCGAATGTGAGATTTGCCGACCGGCGGACGAAGCGATGCATCTTTTCTCTGCTGCTCATGCCATTACCATTTCTGCCTTCGTTTCCGCCAGTTGCCGGCAAAAGGTGCGATAGTAGAGTGGCCTGTATGACGGTGCCCAGAAAGGAGAGCGCGAAGAACAGGGGAGGGTGCCATGGCCTCGACGGCCACGGCGTACCGTAGCTACCCGCGCCGTGTATGAGGCCCGACTGCGCGAAAGCGAGCCCGGCCGCTATGGCGCGATCCAGGGCTACGGATGCCTTGCTCGGACTCTCATTCTTGGTACGAGAGCCAAGCCGCAGATACCCATTACGAAGTAGCCACTTCCCCGGCGCCGCAAAGCCGAAGCGGAACGACTGATGCCACCACGTGCCCCAGAAACCGGCGAGCCCGCGGTCCAGAACGTGCGTGATCGAGCCCGTCATTGAGGGCATGAGCCAGGGGTGCGCGCGGAACCCGAGCAGCGGCGGGCAGCACATGGCCAGGAGCAGCGCGCCAGCGTTCCAGTACAGGTACAGCGCAGACAGTATCCCCGCGAATGCCATCAGCGTCCGCTGTGCGAAGAGCACATTTGGGTGTAGCGGCAAGATGTGGGCGGGCAAGGGGTAGCTCTGTTCGGGCCCGGCGATGAAGTAGGGATCCATGGTCATTAACGTCGTGCAGAGGTCCAAGACCACGTAGCTAGGCACAACATTGTAGAGCCAGCGCGAGAATATGAGCTGGGCGCGTGACACTGTGCGCTCGAAGCCTTGCTCGGTTCTGTGCACGCCATATTCGAGAGGTAGCTGATAATAGTCTCCTATCTTGGGAGGCGGTTCGTATGGAGGTAGACAGGACGGTGCCCAGTTCCATCCTGAAAAGCATCGCGTCAGTGATCAGGGCGTGTAGCAGCAAATACAGATTTGTACTCACCTGTCATGCGTATCGAGCTGACGAGATCAAGCGACCAGCTCAGACGGGTCCATATTGAAGCATTAGCAGGATATTCCTGCCAGTAATACTCGTATTCGTTCTCTCGTGCAAGTCTGCAGAGCCGCAGGAGCGTCTTGTTATCAAGCGGTGGGTTTCCGTCAGACTCATTCGTAGCTCGTATCTCGCTTGCCAGGGACTTCTCTTCTTCCGTCGTCTGCATATTCTCAAAGAGGACGCCGGGTGCCATTACCCGACGGAATTCGGGATCGCCTCCTCGTCTTCGCACGCCATTACCAAGGCTCTCTCCTACATGCTTCTTCGTATCTGTCTCCTCAGCACTTGCAGCAAAGCCGTTCGCCTTGGGCTTTTGCGCATAGCCGTTTGGACCATGGGACCGGGGGGAAACTGGTAGTGTGCCGTCGTTGATATGCCCGTCCTTTCTCTCCTTTCTCCGCCTGACGACTCTTTTCGCGTCCCACTGAGGTCTCGTCCACGCCAGCAGGGTGAAATTCCAGATAACGCCCCACGCAGGCAGCAGGCCGGCGGCGTAGCCGGTCGCGAAGTTCAGGCTGACGGTATTGCTGGCCAGGTACCAATTGAACCCAGTCACGAAGGCGAGGACGAGCCACCTGGTGCGGTACAGCCACGGCCTTTCCTTATGCGGGATTGCGAGGTACAACGTCGGGACGAGGAAATAGGTAACGAGGTGCAGCGGTATCACGAACGGTATGGCATCGCCCGCCGCGACCCGGGCACGTACTTGCGACCGGTAGAACTCCCTGTAGGCGCCTGCTAGGTCTGCCAAAGGCTGTTGGTCTTGCCGAGGTAGATGAGGCGACATGATGGGTTTTCCCCCTTAGCTTAAGGGTCCCCTAGTAGTCCTGTTGACTGTGACCTGTCGTACTTTTCATGTTTTCTGCGCCTTGCATTACGGAGGCCTAAGTGCGGCAAGATACTTTATAGGTGCCGCGTTCGAAAGATCCAAGTACGTGTTACATTCACTAAGATAGTACGACCGGGGTCCAGAAAAAGTGAAACTGATGTCGCATGCATACGGAAAGGACAAGACAATATGAGGAGTGTCAGGAGGTTGCACAGTCTTCTTACCTGAACCGTTCCTTCTTCACCAGAGACTTGTCAGTTATAAATGCAGAGTGCTTTCTACGACAGGAAACCAAAATCTTACGATATGGGCAGTGGCGTATAACTAACTGATGACCCGGAACTTGCCCTCTTCTTGCGCCTCTTCGCTTTTCTCCATCCTAGTACTTAGGTCTGCCAGGTAATAAGAAGCCACAACCGGCATTTGCCATTTGCGGGCACCAAATGACCATTCGACCAATAAGTCTCAGCTGGTTCATCTGCACTAGCGAATCTTGTACATCGAGGCGGAAGGTGACTCGCATATTTTAATACCAGCCTTTCTATCTATCAGTGACGTCAATCACAATTGTCTTGGCTTGTTGGGTTGGCTCTAAATCTTGCGCCTCAAGAACTATGTGTCTTTGGGAGTTGAACGTATCGAATGTTGTCACGCTACAAATATTGTGCGACTGGCTTATTCTCAATACAGGATTCTATACTTATAGCTTGTACGTTAAGCTTTATAAGTAAACTGCCTGGCAACGCGCGGTGTCGGAATGTCGCAGAGAAACCAAACTATACGCGAAAGAAAAGACACAGCCTTTTTAAAAACATGGCTCATTATTTCCAACACTTGTTCTCCTTAACTTAACACGTTAATTCGAAATGATTCTCTCCTTTCAACACTCTATCCTGTAGCTTCCTCACCAAATCGTAGTCAACAAGAACCAATATATCCAAGCAACCATGCGCCAGATCAGCCATCCGCCCGCAACGCCCACAAAGATCAAAAAGGCGAGCACAGACTGTCGCAGGGCGAACGCGTCCGCCGCCTCCATCTTGAAGAGCTTCTTCTGCTTGGAATGGTAGTACCACGTCTTGTTGCCATCATCAGCCACAACCCTTTTATCATACGCCCGCCCTGATTTCGCTCGTGATCTCGGATCTGTGCAACTGGTATCGTTCTTGTTCGTGATAACAACGCCATTTCGTCCCGCGGGGGGAGAGGAGGAGGTGTGCACCGCGGTAGTCCCCGTGGCTGTGGCCGTGGTATTGCTAATGGACCGGCCCTCTGAGCTGGACGAAGAAGATGGGCGCGTCCTGTAGTAGAGGAGTCGGTGAAGCCATGGTCTTGTATTTCTTTTGGTCGCCGTGATGTCTGTACTAGGACCGTTACCGTGGTCGTGGCTGTCGTGCTGATAAATGTGGTGTTGGTGCTGTTCCCGCCGCGCCCGGTAGTGATTGTCAATTATGTAGAGTGAGACAAGAAACGTGACGAAGTTTATGGGCGTTACCACGGTCTGCCAACAGTAGGTAGGTAGGTCAGTGAGTGAGTGAGTCTCGAGTAATCAGAATTTAATTTGGGCATCTTTTTTCAAGGCGGTGTGATCAGAAGAGCGGTATCAAACAGGCATCTGTCTGTTTTAACAAGACACGTAACCTAGATATTTTGAGATACTCGTCCTATTCCTGAGTTCCTCTGTGTTCACCCTTCAGCCGGGATACCGGATCGAGCCTATTAGGACCTTCAAGGCATCGCTGATGCGTGGAAGCAAACATATCAAAAGACCACTTTGGCAACACCACACTCACTGTAAAGGGTAAAAAATGTGAATACTCAACCAGGACAAGCAAAGTTAGACTCACATGGTATATCCTCGTCAGCCAACCCCATACCCTATCTTCAAACCTCGTCTGTGGCCGAGTACCAAGTGTTGGGTTCATGATCTGCCTGCCCTGCATTAGGCGACTGAAAAAGGCATAGGTACTCGCAGGTGTTGTGTAGGATAAAGATAGGAGACCTACCTAGTCTAATCCCGTTTATGGAAGAAAGACATATTCAGACTAGTCTAGTTGGAACTTCTGTCTCTTAGCTCAGATCGCCAGGGTCAAGCAGTAGGTATCAAATATCAAAAGGTAGGTAGACGTACCTAGGTAGGTAGAACCGTTTCTTTTGATCTGGGCTTGGTCGAGCATGCCAGGAATTATAATGGTTGTATTTACGTGTTCTGTAGCCTAACTTCCGTTGCGTAATGCCAGGGTTGTGACGTCTATTGGAGATCTAGGTCTAGACTACAAGTACTTCTACGTACTGTGGGAACACACGACGATCTTCGCCTCCGGACTGGGTGACTTTCAGTCCAGGTCAGTCAACCTGCTCGCCGTATATTGATTCTCCAACAACCCCCCTGCTCAACCTGTGGTCACTGGTCAAATGAGAAATGCAGATTCGGAGTGCCGATTAAACTTCGGCTCAATCTCGAATCAGCTAACTACCAATCTTGGACTAGCCTACTGCTTTGCCGCTTCGACGCCGCGTAATCTGCTTGTCTCATCCACGAATCCAAGGGCCGTGAGTCTATCTGAAAGGATGATTCACGAGACTCTATTCACGGCTATTCTTGATGTCCAACACCAGAATATCGTGCGCGCCAATCTTACTCAACTCGTCCATGATGGGCGCGATTCTCTTCTTCTCAACCATCACGCTGACAGCGACCCAGCCTTCCTCCTCCAGCGATGTCACCGTGGGGGCTCGCTTCCCAGGCGCAATCTTGCAAGCCGCCGCGAGGCTGTCCCGCTTGATGTTGTACTGGCATAGAACGTGTTTTTGCGCTGTTATAACACCGCGAATGCGTTGTGCGATGAGCTCGACTAGTTCCGGGTTGCTCGGCTTCCGCGACTTGATCAGGATAGCACTGCTCTCAACCACTGTGTCGATGGGCTTCAAACCGGCAGCTTTCATCGTCTCGCCAGATTCTAATTCATTTAGTCACCAGTCGGTCCAATGCCGTCATCGCTCAAATTAACGGGTTCGCTTACCGACTAGGTCGACGATGCCATCCGCGACGCCCAGAGCACAAGCAGCTTCGACACTACCGCTCAACTCGATGATCTTCGTTCGCAACTTGACGGGTGATTCTGCAGGGAGGAATGACGGCTGCTCCTTGGCCGCGTCCGCCTCCAGCTCGAGGTTTGCGAAATACTTGCGCGCCAGATGCACAAAGCTCGTGCCAATGTTCTTGCCGATAAGATCCTTTGGTGTGTTGTAGCTCCCTTTCACCGGAACCTGCACCTGTAGTTTACAGCCGCCAAACCCAAGTTCCAAAACGGTCTCGCAGCCAGACCCTCTGCCCGTGCGGACTGACTCCTCTTCCTGCGTTATTTCTCCCGAGAATCTCCTTGCCCTGTACAGAGCGCGCAGACCGGCATCGTGTTCTTGTACTTGATCCCATCCCGTGATGCCCAGGTCAACTTGACCCTCTCCGACAAAAGTAGGTATATCGGCGGCAGGAAGGAATATCAGGGCGATGGGCAAGTTCTTGACGAGGGCTATGTCGAGCCGATTCTCTCTCCTGAACTGGATATCCGCACCTTCGAGGAGGTTAAGCGTAGCTTGATTCAGTCGGCCCTCTACCTCTCGCGTCAGTAAAGGGGAGTGGCACCGGTCATCACAGAGAGTGTATCTTACTTTTAGGCACGGCAAACAAGAGCCGACCTTCAAGGCTAATTTGGAGAGAATCCATGTTAGTCATTTTTCCTCCTAAAGATACCCACGATGTATTCAAAAGGTGAAAGGATGAGGAGGACCAACTGGTTTACAAGATCCATCGTGTGTTATAGAAAGAACGCAGGAGAGACCCGGCAGGGCAATGAAATTGGCGGTATGGTCCACGACACGCAGAAGTCTGCTAATTCGGCCTCCTGTCTGTGGCCGGTAGAGATGCGATGAGGGTAGATGCAGCCGAGTGTATGGTAAACGAGACACAACTAGGGACGCCAATGATTGAACTGCTTTATGAGCCACGCATAGGAAACACGCAGCGGCTATGATCCTTGCGATCTAGTCGGACGATGGCTCGATACAGTGTCGTTTAATAACTCGCATATGTAGGAAGAAAGTTCAAGCATGAAGCAAGTAATAACCTTACTAGGTATTTTTGCTCATACTTAACCCCACGTTCCTGTATCGGCATTCTCTCGTGGAACAGCTGGGTTGAATTCAACGGCGGGTGGAGCGACAACGTAGGAGGCCCAGGCGCACTAGCCAATCCAGGATTGGTTATAATTTTAGCAGCACCAGGTGGTACCTCCCCTAAGCTAGGATGTACAGCAGTACTGCTGTACATGTATCCGATGTATAAGGCAAGGGCAGGAGATACCTACCTGCTCATAGCCTCATACCCCCTGTGAATCAGAGCTGTGATGTGATGGATAGGATGATGCCCCCAAAATTACCCCTGACATGTACCCCTGACGATGCTCGGCATTGTACTGCTGTATCAGGTTACATTATGTGGATAGGCAATCAACAACTCATCGTCGCATCTCATCATCGTAGAGGGCCAATATTCCACTTCAGACCAAAAGCGATCACCATCAGGGGTCGCCCGGATCCGGATTCCGGCATCAGAGGTGGAATTGGCCTGTACGACGGTCGCATGCTAGGCACCCAATCTAAGTCCTAGATAGATAGAGGAGGATTAAAGTTCATGTTCACTCGTTACCAACCCCAATAGCTCCCACGCTCCGTCGTCCCGAAGTATCTATCCGAGACCGATTGTTTTCATACCTGCCTCTATTGTAGTCGCAGCCATGTCGCGATGGCTAGGACAGCCTTCGGTGAAGGGCAGCACCGAGGCATCTCGCATGGCATTGCTGACGTTGAGCACCATTGGCATCACGTAGGTCGCCATTGCCGATCTCGCTCCGATTCCTATTCTCGTCCCGTGGTTCCGTCGCTGACTGCTCCTATACTATGTAGATTCGTCTGGGGTGTTGAGCAGACGTATTGCACGCCATATCTCCTTTCGCTCGGCTTGACCAAAAGCAAAACCTCCCTCGTATGGATCGCCGGCCCTCTATCGGGACTCATCGTCCAGCCCATCGTCGGCACGCTCGCAGACAAGTCAACATCGAGATGGGGAAGACGTAGGCCCTTCATCATAATCGGATCGATCATATCAGCGCTCTTCTTGCTGCTTCTGGGATTCACCGGGGACATTGTTGGCTTCTTTGTTACCGATGAGAAGGTAGCTCAACACCTGACCGTTCGTGCGGCTGTGGTAGCCATATACGCGGTGGATTTCTCCATCAACGTTGGTTCGTTAAGACCCCCTCGACAAGTGCAAGCCTGGCCGGGCCCAATGTTCCTACCGCTAACAGCAACACAGTGATGAGCGCCGTAAAGAGTCTGGTGGTAGACACCCTTCCTATCGAAAAACAACAGACAGGTTCTGCTTGGGGTGAGCTTTGGCTTGAGAACATGGGGCACGCATTTCCTCGAGTTACTAACGCAGCCTGCTAGGCAGTAGGATGTCAGCAATCGGTCATGGTATAGCGTTCGCCACGGGGGCCATCGACCTCCCCTCTATCTTTGGGAAGTCTCTAGGCGAGACCCAATTCAAACAGCTTACCGTTTTCGCTGCCGTGGGCCTCATTGGCACCTGTGGCACCACCTGCTGGGCTGTAACGGAGAGAGTACTACTCTCCACGCCCGAGCCCGACCAGAAAGAGGGTTTATTTCAAGTGGCCAAACATGTTTGGACGACCATGGTCCACCTCCCACCACGTATCCATGCAATTTGCATGGCCCAATTCTGGGCTTGGATCGGGTGGTTTCCATTCTTGTTCTACAGTACAACTTGGATCGGCGAAACCTACTTTCGCTACGATGCTCCGCACGACGCAAAACAATCTGGTGATGCGCTAGGAGAGGTTGGCCGAGCCGGTAGTCAAGCATTCATCATCTACTCGGTCATCACCTTCTTCGGGTCTTGGTTTCTGCCCCTCATAATCAAGTCGCCCGACGACGAATCCTATACCCAGCGACCGCCGCGGAGCCTAAGGGGCATTGTAGACAAGTTTAATAAACACAAGCCTGATCTCTTGACCGCCTGGATGTGGGCTCACGCCACCTTCGCCACGGCGATGCTATTTGCTCCCTTCGCCAGAAGCTTCAAGTTCGCGACAGTGCTTGTTTGCATTTGTGGAATGTAAGTTGAACTGGTTCCCAGGCGGTATTGCGTCTTGACTAATCTCAGAAATCAGTCCCTGGAATATCGCCTCCTGGGCACCGCACGCATTCCTTGGAGTCGAGGTGAACAGACTCAACGCTTCATCTGGAGGTTCTTACCGACGCCTCTCCGATGGCTCGCTTGAGATGGCCGAAACCAACGGCCGTAATCGGTCCTCTCTGCTACACCTTGAACAAGGCCCAGATGATCGACATGGATTGACAAAGCCCGGCGCTACGGGAGCGCTCTCGGGTGTTTATTTCGGCATCCTGAATATTTACACCACGATTCCGCAGTTCATAGGAACGATGCTATCGACTGTCGTGTTCAGCGTACTGGAGCCTGGCAAGAGTCCCGAACTAGCCCATAGCGCCCAACCAGAGGAGACTCACCCTACCGACGGGCCGAATGGCGTAGCTGTCTGTCTCTTCATCGGTGCGCTGAGCGCGATTGTAGCTGTGTTCGCTACAAGGAAGTTGAAATACGTTTAACAGGTGGGATACATCATACGACTATGGCGGCTAAAGATCTGGACTATCGCCAAGTCTTGTAAGACTACCAGCGGATAACGCAGAACCCGCAAGAAGTCCCTTTTGGTTATAGAAGCTTGCATTTGGAGAGGCGTTCACGGAGTTTATAGACAGATTATGCAGCCGCCTGAGATTTTCGTAGATTGAATTTTTATAATGGCTTGGCCGTAATCGCAACTACGGGCAAGTTAAATCTTTCACCTCTACTACACCTTTGTCACATTAAACCTTGTTGACATTTTTGCGTGTATGTATGTGTAGTGGGAATTGGTGTATAGGTAACCTCGCTTCCTCAATACCTCCCAACTGTACTGGCAGTGACTGATTAACTCGAGCAATGTTTTGTCAGACGTGTTTATCAGACGTGATGCAAATGGTGCATAGGGAATACAAGTAGGGAAACATGCTCCTTCGATTACATAATTGCCCCACCAAAAGATACCGCCTTAGCAAGCCTCGAACTTCCATCATCTCGTACAAAAACAGATTCTAGCCTGCAATTTGCGTGCTTCCAATCGGAGCTCTACTATCATTCCTGTCACTGGTGGAAAACGGTGACACTACTACACAGCCATCTATCCGTCCTGGAGTAGGTGGTACCAAGAAGGTTTTCACAATGGTAAGTAAGGCAAGATTGCCCCCGTTCCCGTCCGCGTCCTTATCGTCAACCCAAAATACATACAAAGTCGCATTCTCGACTGACAGGCGAGGAAACAAAACGGAAAAAATACAAATAGGCCCCTATAGCACCCACGAAGCGCCGGTCCCTGCGGGCGAAGCTGGCGGCGAAGAGCGGGAGCGAGCCGTACGCGCCGCGCAAGGCGCCGCGTCCGGACGCCGTCGCGCCCGTCTCGGACGGGTTCGCGAGCACCAAGGAAGACAAGCGGCTCATGAGACGGTCGCGGTTCCTGTCCAGAGTCGAGGAGACCTCGTCCTCTTCTGCGCGAAAGAATAACAGAGTGCTGAAGCGCAGGCGGCCTGGAAGAAAGCTCGTGACGAACTTGCAGAGCCTCGCGGACGCGCTGCCGGAGCTGGAGCTGGAGAACGATGCGGAAGTGGAAGGGAAGTTGGGTAAAGTGAGGCATAATAGCGTGAAGATGAAGAAGGGCGCGCTGAAGAAGAAGGAAGGGATTGTGAGGAGCGAGGTCGAGAGGTTTGGCAAGAACATGGCTCAACTGACCGCTGTTGGAGCTGCGGAGCAGAAGCAGCAGCAACAACAGCAACAACAGCAGTTGATGGAGGAGGACGACCAAGCCCAAAACACAGCGCCCGTGCCCACGCCGACGGCGAATAGATGGGCTGCCCTGCGCGGCTTCATCTCGCAGACCATGGAGCAGAATCCTGCTTTTGTTGGGAAGAAGTCGTAGAAGTTGCGGGGATCGAATACTCTGAAATGTATACATGGACATTGGACATGAACCTGCACGACAAGAGGAACGGGGACAAGAAATGCAGGGCAACGAAATACGACCCCAGCAGTACGAAAAATTTCAAGACCCAAGCACGTCTGAGATTTCTGTCAAGGTACGGGCTTTTCCTCTTATTCCTCTTTTTTTTCGTCTGGGCTTACTCTACGCTTCTCTATTTTCTTCCTTCGCTTACCTACCCAGTAATTACTAGATATATGGCCAAATGGAGCACTTGTTCCTTTCCACAGGACTGTCACAAAAAATATTAAAAAACACCACCGTTGAAAAACAAGGCGGCATCGGGAATAACTAGGTTACAGGAAGCATTGCGCTTTACCTGCTCGTGACCATGATAATAATAGTAGATAAAGGTTGGAATTAACCTAGGTAACATAGAGGTGCTCTGAGCACTTCAACTGTGTTTACAGCTGACGGAAATTGCTCTTCATGTGAGAGGTGCTGTACTGTTGTGTCTGAACTGTAGCGATATAATTCCCTACTAGTACGGTTTTCACCCTTTGCATCTGTTCTGTCTTGAATCAAAAGACAATCTCCTGGTCAAGGAGTGGAATACCATTCCGCCGCTACCTTAGTTAGTACTAACCTTAGGTAGGTACTTAATTATTTTGTACGTCGATTATCCCAAGATCACATATCTTCCTCCAGTCATGGTCCTTTCATGCCATACATACGTCTTCATTTTGGAAAATAAAAATAGATTTCAACAATCACGCTACTTGGAAAGAGAAGAAGAGAGAACCATGCACCGGCCTGCCAAAAGAAGCAGACGGGAAATAGACTGCGACGGCTGTGGCTGCGGAGATCCGCTGTGCGTGAGCTGTTACGAGGATCCACGCTTCACCAAGAGAGCCAGAGCCAGCCCGCATCCTCTTCCCCTGTCCCTTCACCCCAAATGCCGACCTATAAGGAGATGCTTTCGTACCTCGACAATGACACCGTCTACCACATCCTCGAACAGCTCGTGACAGTGTCGCCTTCGGCACAAGCCGCCGTCTCGTCATCCCTACGAGCAAAAGATGCATGAAATTAGAACGCAGGTGATCAACTTTGACCACTACAGCAAGAAGGCATGGCACGCGCTCCATGTGCGCTACTCCGGCCTTAGCGGGGGCTGGCAATGCGATGCGGCTGGCGACGTGGCGGGCGAGATTCTGTCCTACGCAGAGTCCATCGGGGACGGGACGTGCGAGGATAGCTCCTACAGGACAAAGTTAAGCGCGCTCAGGACGCTGCGTAAGATGGCCAAGTCCATCATTATGGCCGACAGCACATTGGCCCATGAAGTGCGCCAGGAATTCTGCTACAGGACAGAGTTGGCCGAGTCGATGCTGCATATCGTCAAATGCATGACGTTCGAGGAGCGGTGTTGCGCATGCCAAACTGTGGAAAGGGAAGGCTTCCTCGTGGATAAGATTGCTTGGATATGCGATGAGGCGGAGGATGGTGGTTATGAAGGTCTGAATCTCAGCGAATCATGGGGAACTTCTGACAGGAGAGGGGGGCGAGGAAGATTCAGAGCAGGAATCTGACTAGATGGATCTGCATGGGACCCCTCAACAGATTTACTTCTGCTGTAAAACTTGGTCGGTGTTATGTCTATTTCACTGCCCTTACAAAACTGCAAAGCCAGCCAGGTAACAAAGCAAATGGTCATATCGTTGTCGAGACTGCCGCGCACGTCTCTCCCAGGCCAACGATTCCATCATGCGTGTGACCACAGTTCGGACATACATATCCCAAAGGATGGCCGGGCATGTAGTCCTTACTGTCTGCCTGATGGAGAAAATTGGAAACTCGTCATATGTCGTTGTATGCGTATTCGTACACATACAGACACAGAGTGTGCATCGCCTATCGCTCAGCGTCCCGTCATGGAATGGCGCCACAATGGTAGGGTGCACTCGTCTCTCCATAATCTTTATGGCTGTCGATGCATCGATAGTCGACAGTCTCACGCCACCAGACTTCGCCCCATTCCACCTCCCCATCGAAATCTTCGCAGACTACCTCCACTGCTCCTAATAACCTCTCTTCCACAGCTCCCTCCTTCAGAGACGGCACTTAGGTTGCTTGCACTGAGGCCGCTCAAAGTCTCCTGGCGACCGACCTCTCTTCCGATGACGTAGCCAGCCCCGAAGCCCACGACAGAGACAAGTACCACAACGCCTGCACTTACGACCCATGTTAAGAGGGTTGGGCTGATCAGTGTCTCCTCGCCCACAGCTGTTCTGTTCTTTTTGGTTGCTCGTGGCGATTTGGAGCCCGAGCTTGGCGTAGCCGCACACTTTATTTTCTCACCGGCCAAAGGCTCCCGCGGCAGACGTGACGATGGGGAGGGAGGCCGGGTTGATCTAGCCGAGCTGTTAGAGTTATGCGTCACGGCCGGGGCAGGGGGTGGCGACGGCCCCATTAGCTCGCTCTCCGGGGCGAAGCGGAGTGCAACTGGCTGGTTGCCATTAGCAGGACCAAGGCGTCCACCAAGCTCCCTTTCTCCTTGTTTCGGACGGCTCCTAGCCGCTGCCGCGCAACTGAGCAAGGTTGTCAAGCTAGCACGAAGGGCCGCATCGTTATCCGCCTGGTAGTCTGCCGGCGACATAAAGCTGGGTGAATAGCGATCGACCCTTGTGCGCGACCGCTGACCGAATGATGGCCTTCGTGCATATTGAGGTATGGCCGAGCTAGCCGAATGCCGGTGGGTCAAGTGAGATGGTGGATGTGAGAAGACATTTGGTTCGGGCCGGAAAGGTTCTAACGGTGCCCTTGCCAACGCAGTGGCGTTTCCGTCATCGTCATCGTCATCGTCATCGCTTGATCCGCTATCACCTTGGGCTGAGAATACCTGGTGGGGGGCCGTCTGCCGAGGGGCGTGGGACGGTGCGGCAATCTCGGTTGAGCTGGTCAAAACAAGATCCTCTTCACTTTCTGTCTCTTCATATTCCTCCTGGCTGCTACCAGCACCACTCGTGGGCACCTGTATCTGTCGGGGCCGTCTCTGGGCAGCGCTAGGGTTGGATCGATTCACATGCAGATGCGCATAAGACTGCGGATGCAGCCGCCGCCGCCGCCGTGGGTCGTATGAGGAGCCGACCTGAAGGCCGGTGGTGTCGATCTCGTCGCCTATTGACGACATGGAAGAGGAGGATGGATGTGAGGATACCTCAACCCAGGAATCTATCCTTGTGAGCTGGCTTTGCCCCGGCTGACCTGATGAGGGCAAGAATGGTGACTGACCGTCATTCCGCTGCCGTTGTTGTGGTTGTCGCGAAACGGCGCCAGATCGGGGAGGCAACGGGTTTGAAGTAGCTGCGGATAAGCGGCGGTCTGGGTGGCCTGGCACCCCAGAGGCCGGGAGCTGGCTTGTTGACGGCATCGCGCTTATCGTGACCTGAAAGAGAAGGGGAGAGGTGAGGCAGGAAGGCAGGGTCGGGAACGACGGCGATGGGTGAAGGACTACGGAATGAACTGTTGTTCCGGAAGTATGTAGTGTGGTGGTCTGTGGACAACAAGAGTAACAAGTAGTCAGAATGGCTGGCTTCACCGACTATCCGATCCGTTCCAGCACGGGGATGAAGGTGTTTCAAACTGTGATACCTCGTCAACAGTAAGTAGGTACTCGTCTACCTTAGCGCTCAATCCCGTCGTGGGCTGGATGTTTATGATGGAACACGTATTCGCCAATACTCGAATGGGAAGGTTCGTATGTGTGCTGCTATTGGCCGAACAGCCGTACTTGTCACTTGACTATGGGGGGAGGGGTTCAGAAACAGCGGTAGGGGCGGAGTAGAAAGAACTGATAAGCTGGGGATGTTAAGGCCTCAGTTAGATTCACTGTTCTGAACCCTGGCAGAGGTGTTAACATGGGGAATTTGAGGACAAAGAAGCCTATCACCGGGCAGAGCTACATAGACATAGGGAATCTCCAGTTGGAAATGACCGACCACACAATACCATGTATGAGGTAGCTGACCAAGGTCACGCGGGGTGTGGCTGTACATAACTCAAGCTCCGTAGCACACCATGTGAGGGGGGAGGGATCAACAGGGTGGGATTTGTTGAGCGTCAAGATGAGTGAGTACATGTAGTTGACAAATTGGGGTAGAGAACAAGTAACTTTACCTGCTATCTAGGAATATGCGATGTCTGCGTTGGGCGTCAATTATCTACCAGATACCTAACGAACAGTATCTGGTGCTACCTTGGGATGTTTCAATCCACTATCTTCAATCCTGGCCCAATGAACTCGAAAACACAAATGTAGGTAAGCGTAAAGGCAAATCATATTGATAAACCAACCAGGATAATGCAGGTGATTACCTACATAGTTCGCGGTATTGAGACAAGTGACCCCTCCCCGCGCCTCCGATGATGCAAGTGCACTAGTCTAAACTACCTACATTTTGGTCTCATGCCACCCCTTTCAACCACCGTCTCTGCTGTACTTGTGTACTCTTGGAGTGACCTGGGTGTCTGACTGCGAGTTGACAGGCAGGTAAGTAGGTATCACGAACGTCTTGCGCATTCCGCAGCCGGGCATGCCGAACTCGGGCAGTTTACTGTACTCCGTACTCGGCAATCTAACAACATCGGCGCTTAAAACAATTACAAGCACGGCATAAATATGTATCTCACTACTAGGAGGCAACAAGTACATGGCTAAAGGCAGATATACCTAAGTACCTACATACATGGTTGTAGCATCTGCTTGTGTTCGGTGAGGCGTCATCTTTCTTGCACTTATTTTGGCCAACCTGTCTCGGGCGTAGCATTGATACATATCTCAAATATGGAAACGACTCCCTACCTACAGTAGAATAACCCAGAGCGTTGTACGTGCATCAAGGGATCACAGCAGCTCTCAACTTGGTCGGTATGAGCCCTGGCGTCCACATATTCTTTGGAGCCAGTAAACATATACTTGAGATGCCTGGTGGTCACGCGTTTCACGGCGAGGATGACAATTGTCTTTACACGCAAAGATAGATAGACGACATTGCATTATGGATCTATATAAAGCCATCGCATAGAACCGGAGACTAACTGACTATACACAAGGTCGGGGGTATACTCACCGATAACAGTACGGATTATCGAAGGATAGAAGCCGAATGGTGTCGTTGGAAGCGGATCATCACCCGGTGTGACCAGCTTTGCTATCGCAAAAGAGAAGCGACTAAAAACGAAACCCACAAACGCCCCAAACGCCGTCATAGTCCCTTGAAGATGGGGAAACCCGATACACCATCAAGATGCTCGCAAGGAACATAGGAAGTATCCCGCCACTTCGACGACTGGAAGCCCTCGGAACCCGCAGAGGAAAAGCCGATGGATGACATATATCGTCAGTTGCAGGACAGCAACAGATCAAGCGCACAATGAATCCCAGACATTGTAGCGCATTCATGAAGCCCTCAGCCCTCAGAATCCAACGTTGGAGTTACCCCCAGATCAAGCCCACAGGTAAATCACAGCCTCAGAATGAAGCTTAGCCCTCAAATCCCACAACCCCTTGAAGGGGAAATAGTTTTGTAAAGCCGACAACCCACAAAGCCAACCGCAACCGATGTATTTCTCAAGAGCCCTCAGAACCCACTATGTGCGGCTACGTCACCTCAACTTAGAAGGTGATCTGCGAGATTTCAGTTAGATACCATGACAACAGGACAGACTGGAATGACCGCTTACCTTCTTGCCCTCAAATGACTTGCCGCCACGACCACCGCCGAAGCCGCCACGGCCACCGCCACGGCCACCACCGCCACGGCCACCGAAACCGCCGCCGCCGCCACGGCCACCTCCGCGACCACCAAAGCCACCGCGGCCACCGCCACGACCACCTCCGCGGCCACCTCCGAAACCACCGCCCTCACGAGGAGGTCGCTGACCGGCAAAGTCCAAGCGGATCGCGCGGGAGGCACGTCCCTGGCCAATGTAAGCACCATTCTTGGACTCGAAGCAGTTCTTCGCATCCTGAATGGAACCGAAAGTGACGTAACCGAAGCCCTTGGGGTTGCCAGATTCGCTGAAAGGAAAGTTAGCACAAGTCAGTATTCAAATAGAATGGGGAGACCTACGGATCCTTGGGGAGACGAATGCTCTTGACCTCGGCGACGTCGCTGAAGAAGGCGCTGACAGCATCCTCGTCAACCTCAAACGGCAGGTTGCCGACGAAGAGGGTATCGCTCTCGGGGCTGACCGAATCACCAAACTGCTTGGCGCGATCATTGGCACGGGCGCTGGGATTCTCCTCACCGGCGGGGCGAGGCTTAGAGGGATCGAGGTTCAGTGCGCGGCCCTCCAGTTCGAAGCCTTGCATCTTCTCGAAAGCAGCCTTAGCAGCCTCGTGAGACTCGAAGTCGACGTATCCGAAGCCGCGAGAGCGCTGCATAGCCCGGTCGGTAACGACACGAGCGCTCGACAGACCTTCACAGTCCTTGAAAGCTTCATGAAGACTCTCATCGGTGACACCCCAGCCGAGGTTTCCGGCAAAGAGAGTTGTGTACTCCTCGCTGGATGTTTCTTCGGTCTTGTTCTTCTTAACGGGGGCGACATCATCATCTTCAGCCTTGCGCTTCTTATTGGTTTCAGGCTTCTTCTCCTCTACCTCCTCGGAATCGGAATCGGAGTCGGAGGAATCAGATGAGTCGGAGTTGTCGGAATCGTCCTCGGAAGACTAGGATTATGAGCATGGTTTATTGATGAAAATGGAAGTGTACTTACTTCTGCCTCTTCCTTGGCGTCTGCCTTCTTAGCATCAACCTCCTCGCTATCCGAGTCAGAAGAATCGGAATCAGAATCAGAAGACTCCGGCTCGGCAACCTTCTTGGCCTTGCCATTCGTAGTCGGCTTGACATCGGCCTTGGCCTTCTTGGGCGCGGGCTTCTCCTCAGCCTCGGACTCGGACTCGGACTCATCAGAACCAGAGTCGGAAGCATCGGAAGAGTCAGAGTCAGAGCCATCAGCCGAAGGGGAGTCAGACTCAGAGTCGTCGCTTTCCTCCTCAGACTCGGACTCGGACTCGGACTCGGACTCGGAGGACGAAGATTCAACCTTCTTGCTCTTCTTCTTGGAGTCCTTTGCTTTACCGTTCACAGCCTTGGTAGCGATGTCCTTAGCAAGCTGCTTGGACTTGGCCTTGGGGGTGTCAGTAGCCTTGGTGACACCGGCCTTCTTGGCTGCCAGGGGAGCGGCGGCCTTGGCGACCTTGCTATCGGACTGTTTAGACTTGCCCATCTTGTCAAAAGGTCTAAGAGATGTGGAAGGGAGAAAGGAATAAAAGTGATGAGAAAAGGGATGAATTGGTTTAGGAAACAGGCAGAGGAGTAGACGGTGGCAGGAAGCTCTGTCTGTATTTATGCGGGATAGCAATCTGCGTAGTTTGGAGCTACCAGAAAATTTGCAGGACCCTGCTTGAATTTTTTGATCTGCCAGTGGGGCCCCGTGCATTGGCGTAGGCGGTGAACGCTTTAAGCGTGGGACGTGGTGCTGATAAGGCTAGGGGCGCCGAGCGATAGTTACGTCCCGCCAGATCAGGAAATACTACTGAGTAAATCAGGAGCACATTTGTTTAGATGCACTGTGTACTGCACACCATACTTGAGTTCAATTCGTAACGGCGCCCAGGGTCCACGCGCACTGTGTCTTCTTTGCGACCCACTAGTAATACTGATTCAGTTTCAAGATTTGTGCCTTAGCGTGCCCACCAGGAACTGTAGATCTTCGCCTAGCACGTAGCCGGCACGCCTGGTTTGGAATCAAGCAGGTGATTCAAGATTCTACCTACAAAATACAGCAGTAATCTTGGCTTATTTTTTGACTTATTTTTTAAGAGCAGACACCCAAGCGCGTGTCGCTCTTTTGGCTGTACTTAAAAAATATCTGGTACTTATATGCAGATCGTTTCGAGGAGAGAAGCCAACCATAACGGCTTGAGACGTCTTGGCAGTCCTGATAGGAGAGGGACCATCTTTCCGGGCCTCGCAGCGAAATCACGACGCCGTTGGTTCCCTTATGGAATGGACGGTATGGAAGGTTCAACATGGGAAGCAATAGAAAGCACAAAGTGCAGTTCACGGGCCAATGCTGCACAAAGCTCTGATGGATCTTCTAAGGTTAGGGCTGACAGGGTTAGAGGATAGGCTGATAATAGCCCATGAGCTGAAAAGGCCGAGACACACTGACATGGCTGTGTTGACGCCACGCAATACATCTCGTAGTCCTGGCCCCAGACGTCTGAGCATCCTTTCAAAATTGTTCTATTTATTTGACATGGCCATCTACTACGGCTGTAGGACGTGTTGTGTTCGTTAATGATGTCGTCAAGTCTACGTACCAATGGCTCAAAGACCCTGGAGGATGCCTCCCTTACGGGAGAAGCGCGAGAGAAAAGGGAGGGAGGGAGCTTGGACGACATGACCCACGAAGACGTCGAGTCAGGCGCCGAAGAGGAAGACATCACCAAGAACCCTCGCCTCAAGGAAATTGCGCGGCGGGTGTACGATGAGCATAGGATGTATGTCCCTATCGCGCCAGGCATGGAGGATCAGATCCGACGGAACGGTCTTCTGCCCAAGAAGACGCTCGACGGGGATAACTTCATACGCATGACACGCTCGAGGAATTACTACCGAGAGTATGTTGCCCTCCGTCAGCAATGTTCTTCTCATCGTTTCCAAATACCGCGAAAGCATCCTCATATGTGGTCCTAGCCAGCGCTCACATACGCCGGGTGGAGCGCTCATCATACATAAAGACGACGAAGATCCACATCCCGGGACATGCACGGGGTCATTCATCCGCCATGTGGGTCAGGCAAGGAGTACCGCGGCGAGAAGGATCAGAATTATACCGCCTATGTTACCCTTTCCCAGCTTTCAGATAGCGCGAACACTTGCGGTTTCTGCTCGGTTTTATACCAGGGCATCAATAATAGGCGTAAGCGATGGATACTTCTGTGGGCCGAGCACACCTGGGCAGATGCCCTCTCTGCCGAGCAGATTTTCCAGGACTACGATCACATGCCGTAGATCGAGCAATTCTGGGACGAGATTACGGGTCACGCAGCCATTGACGAAAGTACTGTGAAGGTCGCCGTCGAGTTTCCCAAGGGAAACCCCTTTCTAACTGTTAGGCTTCAACTGGCGCCATGGTCTGGTGCACCGCAGATGTCCCCCGACTCGCATCTTCCGGGGCCGCCTATGAGAAATCTAACGGATATGGAGTTCTATACTGCGTCAGGTATGTTCGACCTCTTTTGAACCTAGTCGGTGGCCATTGTACACAAGCGGCCTATCGGCTCGGGACTAAAACCTTGGGCAGGTTCTCCCAGTCCATGGACAGCGTTCGGGCAGGCACCCCATATACAACATGAGGTGTACAGTGACGGCAGTGTTGGCAGGCTGAAAGAGTGGCTCGACAGCTGCGAACAGGACCATGAGCTCTGCAGATTCTCTGGGCATGAGTATCAACCAAAACGACTACTTGCAATACGCCTTTGCACCCACCAGCCGACAGTTTGTGGACATCTCACGACGCTGTTGACTTGTGGTTGGGGACGCCGCCCCGATACGGAAGCAACAGACCCGGATGGCGTATTCCAAGTACAGCTTGTCGAGACCGTCCCTGGCCGTCGCTATCACTACGCCGCCCTTAGTCACATCTGGGCTGAAACGAATCCGTTGCGGACGACAGCCAGTACAATGCACCGACACCAACAGCCTATGTCTGTCCATGAATTGCCCGATGCATTCAGAGATGCCGCAATTCTGACCTTACTTCTGGGTCTCGACTATATATGGATAGACTCCCTCTGTATCGTTCAAGACGATGCGTCAGACTGGAATGAGCATGCTCCCCAAATGTACTCAATCTATAGCGGAGCCGAATTCGTCATTGCTGCTCATGGTCCAGATCTCGGTATGGTGAAGCCTCCACCAGAACCTATCCATGACAAACAGCGGCCCGGAGACCCTCCCATATTCTACAGGGAGAGCACGTCAGACCTTCACGCAAGCTTCTTCTCGAACCCCAAGGACACGAGCTCATGGTTTGGCCGAGCTTGGTGCATGCAGGAACGCATCTTCGCACGCCGCGTCGTCCACTTCGGCGGCGGGGTCTCTGAAGAGATAGTGTTGGAGTGCAACACCACCATAACCTGCGAGTGTGGCGGGTTGCCCAATCAAGATAAGGGAGCTGGGAGCGGCGGCTCCCAGACCTTGAAGGCGGAGATGGTAGCGGATCTCATGCCTTTTACGTTGACGTTGTCAGCGGTCTCCGAGTCATCGCTTGATGAGCTTTGGAAATTTTACGTCAAGGCATGCGAGAACTACACCGCGCGCGGCCTCACCTATGGCACCGACACACTGCCCGCGGTGTCCAGTCTGATGGGGAAGCTGAGGCCGTATCTCGGAGACTACTACGCCGGCCTGTGGCAGTATAACCTGCTCCTCGGCCTGCAGTGGGAAGCGCTGGACACCCGCAAAAGTTCGAGGCACGCGAAATACGTGGCTCCGACCTTCTCGTGGACGTCGAGGTCCGGCGCCGTCATCTGGTACGCAGACCCGGGCATCAAACCTAGCGAGTCGATCCATGATTTCGCGAGGGTCATCTCCGTCCGATGCCTCACCTCAACCGAGGATCCATGCGGCAGCGTGATAGCCGGCTCCATCACGCTTCGAGGGCATGTCACTACTACCATGACTATCGCGGACACACAAATGCATGCTCCCGATGGCCGCGTGCGTCTGGTCAAGGACGGCACTCCTCCGTGCTTCGTGATATTCGACTCAAGGGAAGACTACGAGGGCCTCGAAGCCGGTGCTGCGGTGGTCTGTCTCGACGTTATGCGAGATAAGAGCGACAAGGAGAATGACTCAAACTACGTCTCAGGCTTGGTACTGGTCCCCTTAGAGTTGCCAGATAGTGGAGAGGTATACAAGCGGGTGGGCTTCTCGACGATGAGGGTGAAGCACTTCAGTGACGCTGTAGTAGAAGAAGTGACCATTGTATAGCGTTTCGCTCTCGTCCCTCAAGGGTGGCGGCTAAGTGCTCACATACAGGACCACGTGGAGAGCTTGAGGAGACTGTGTTCAGAGATATCAAACGTTGGGAGTGCCAGGGTCGGGGAGACAATTTCAATTGACATGTACAGAGGCAAGATGATACCTGCTGGTGTTTACTCTGTTCCGTTGAGCTGCCGTCTTTCACAGGGTGGTACCTGAAGGGCAGCCAGGCCATAAGCCACGCAGTCTGCAGAAGCTTGGTGAGATCTTGCGGCTCAGCCTGACACCGTAGAGAACTACTACTGTATGTTCAAGGGGGAAATGGCAAGACCGGAAGGAATTGTCAGCCGATGTGGCTCACAGTCCTAACCTCCAATCGAACCTGAGTCGAAGCGATCTCAAATATAAGAGACCTGATGCCGCTGCCAGGTTCTGACTCCACGTACCATTCCTCTGAGTTACGGTGTGCAAAAGTGCAGACCGTCATCCTCCTGTCCGTTGTTCAGTCCTTCCAAAAGATGCGCTAAGCTTGTTTCGTCATATTAGTGACTATCTATAGTAACTAACCCGTAAAACAGGCCCAAATGCACGTGACCCAGAGCTTCCAGCCGCCAAATGCACGCTAACAAGCGCAATTGAGGACCGGTGCTACTGTGAAGTAATGTGAAGCTCAGCCTGAGTCCAATTGTACCTCGCAGCACTGCACTGTCGCCCGGCGAAGTCACTCGCACCAGTGCCTCCTCTCTCTCTACGCCGAGCATTCTCAACCTCCTATCGACACAACCGCGTTTACGTGTGGAAAAAGAGCCGATATTTCGGTAGGCTCCAGTCATTCCACCTACACCTTTACCTGAGCCATGCCCACACCCGAGTCCGAGGCCTTCTTGGCCAAGAAGCCGACCGTCCCGCCCTCATTCGAGGGCGTCGATTTCGACGACAACAAGCGCCTGAAGCAAGCCCAAGATGCCGTGGTTCGCGAGCAGTGGGTGCAGGTCATGATGGGCCGTCTAGTTCGCGAGGAGTTGGGCAAATGCTACTACCGCGAGGGTGTGAACCACCTCGAGAAGTGCGGTCCGCTACGAGGTTAGTGGGCTCTGGCTTCCATCATATTTCAGCTCCAGATTTCAGGATGCTGCACCAATTGGGATCACGAAGTCACAAAGTCACGAATTGAGGAATGAGAAGGCTGATTCGGCTGCAGAGAAATACCTCCAGATGCTCAAGGACCACCGGGTACGGGGTTACCTGTTCGAGCAACAAAACTACCTCGAGGGAAAGAAATAAGAGACCATACAGATCGCTTGGGGGGATTCTCAACCACAAAAGGGCGAAATTTGAGCCCTCAATGGCATGGAGACCTGAACTTGAGAGAGATACCAAGACAGCCAGAAGTGACATCCCCTGGTCGTTTTCCAAGAGGACGTTTTGCGGCTTTCAGATGCCTTTTGGAGGTGTCAAAGCTGTACTGTATTGTATATAGTAGACATGAGCGCAAAGAAAACGTGCAATTGAAGTGCCATTATGATCCATGCGATCAATTCATATTCCTCGGTTCAGATTCAGTGTTCGTTCGAAGTAGTAGGGTTCCATGTAGGCACTGGAATGCAGTGTTCCAACTGACACAGGAGTACCTAAGATGACCTACATGTACCCGGTAGATAATAGGTACATGTACATATAGATCATTGGCCAATCTAAACTCAAAGGCTCCGACCAACCCCGTACAAAATTTCTGGAGCTCAACAACCAATTCTAGATATGACTGCGAATTGTAGGCCGGATTAGCTGCCATGTACCTGACCGTGTAAACACTGTCGAACGACAACATCTTGCCCTTTAAGCATTGGCCGAGGCGATTGTATCCTCATTCGCAAAGTCTGCTCTGATTAAAGGCCGTGCCTAATGCAACGCGCCATGATCTGTCAGAGCTGTATGCTGCGCGCCTCGGCGCTGAGCGCACGTGTCGCACGGGCCGTCATCTCCAACCCTTCTTCCCTTAGCTGGACCCCGATCCGCAGCAGAACGATATCGAGCAGCCTGACGAGGCAATCTGCCGCCACGGCCGCCACCACCACTACCACTTCTCCGACTTCCGACACGTCTGCGCCCGCCAACGAGACTCTCATTGCCGATGCCGTCCCCGAGGGGAAACAGCCTCTGTCCTCATGCCCCCCAGGCACCGTCCTGTTCGGACTCAACTACTTCAAAAACAAGCAGGATCCCGTGGCGCTCGCGGATGAAGCGTACCCGGAATGGCTATGGCGTTGTCTAGACGTGCACAAGAAGACGGACGAGGCGGAGGACGTCGATGCTGGAGACGAATATTGTAAGTTCATTTTTCTCGTTCCTTTCTGACATGGCAAATTTGTACGGGACTGCGTCGTCTTCGACTCTTTTCAACTACTCATTTCCCTATTCACCTCCCTTTCCATGCACCTGTGCCAGTCCACGCAAGGAGTAAAACAAAGTCAATCAACGCTAACCCAAAACCTCACCGCCCTCCCAATTCAGCCAAATCCAAAAAGCAACGCCGCCTAGCCGCCAAACGCAAGCGCGAGCTCGAGGCGAAGATGCTCGCCGCAGGCAACCTCGAGGCCCTCGCACCCAAGATCCCGCTGCAGCAGCAGACCATTAACATGCCGGCCAACGAGGAGGGCACGACCGAGGGCGCCCTGGCCGCCGCCGAGGCCCGCGAAGAGCTACGACGCGCCATGCGCCGCGAGCGCAAGGCCAAGATAAAGGAGAGCAATTACCTCAAGTCCATGTAATAGAGAGACTCGGAGAGGCCGGAGAGTGAGAAGAACAGAGAGAGAGAGAGAGAGAGAGAGAGAGAGAGCGAGAAGGGGCGTATATCGACATGGGACTCAATACGCGACTTCTGCTCCTCACACCCTTTATTTCCTCCGCTGCTTCCTCTGGCAGTTTGCTTCTGAAGGGAGTGAGAGTACGAATCCTCGAGGAGGGCCTGTTTGGCCAGTGCCGGTTCCGGGGTGTATTGTACGAAACAACGGAGAAGCAAAAGCAGGCGATGGGATGGCCCAAGGACGGCATAGCGATGTGCCTACCTGTTCCCTGTGTGCCTTGTGTGACTATTTGTATATATAACCCAAATAATGTACACTAGATCAAATATCGAAGTATCGGATCACTGGACTTTTGTGCCATTTGCTTGAGGAACGTACTAAACCACATACAAGTATTCTCTAAGCCCATGGCTGATCTGGCCGCATGAATTCTTGAACCGTGAACTTAAAGAGAAAGGGAATGTCACCACCTACCTAGCCTTAGCTCCAGTCATCTCCAATGTAATCTTGACCCTTAACCAACAACCTATCCCATGTCACGGCACGGAGCACGAAGATACTATGTATAGTAGATAGTAACGCAGGTATAACGAACCCAGAACTACATGTAGACATTCAGCAAGTATTATGGTAAGAATCAATATGGCGCAGATCATGGCCATAATCATGGCCAATCAATGCATTAAAATTTCATGTCCTGGAGCGCAATCGGAGTTTCTATTCTCTCAAATAAAAACAGCGACGGATCGAAAGTAGAAAGGGGGTATCATATGAAATCGAACTTTTCTTCCCCCATACCGAGCCCTTTCCCGTCCTTGAACCATTCCGTACCGTACCATGCGAACTCCCCTGTCCTAATGCGCCGCTTCACAGGGGCGTTGTAAAAACCAAACCAAGAATCAATAAAAAAAAGAAAAACAAATCACGTCGCTGTTCCATCTTGGCCGTGACCGCTCGTTTCTGCGCTCTCAAAGTTTTGTGTCAAGTAAGTATATCCATCAACATCGCAGATGCAAAGATGCCAATGATAGCCCAAGATATACGTCCACTCAAGCCTGTCTCAATTGGTCTTTGTTGCTGTAGCCATATGGCGGCCCGTTCGCGATAACAGCCTTATGTCTCCGTGTTGATCCCGGTTGTCGAGCCCCCTTTCTTCTTTGAGGTTTCTCTACGGGCCTTTATATTTGCGATGGTCGAGTCGGCTTCGGCGATTTGTCGCTGATAATATAGCTTCAAGGCGCCGTCCACCGTAAGCTTCGCAAGGTTTGCCAGGGCTTCGGCGCGCTGGTCCTCGGCTGTGGAGAGCTCCTAGTCATCCTCCGCAAATCCGAGCGCCGCCTTTTTCACGCTGATTTCCTTTTTGAGATTCTCGATGCTTGACGAGATACGTTTCTTAAGAATCGGCATCGTGGTCGTCTGCAGTTTCTTTTCCTGTTGCTCGAGTTGTTTCTCGAGTTCGTGCAGCTCGCCCAGTTGTTGCTTTCGTTCGCGGTCCTGACCATCGTCATCTTCGTCTGCCTCGTCGTCGTCGTCATCGTCTTCATCCGAGATCTCTTCCTCTTCCTCTTCCGCAGACACCTGTTCCTCTGGAGGATTCATGGGGGTGTTGGTCCCGACAGTAAGTGGGGTGGGTGCTTCGAGCTGTGTGGCTGGCGTGTCATTTCCGAAATCCTCGTCGCCGCCCAAGAACTCTCTCAATAAGTCGTCCTCTTCCTCGGCATCGAAGAGAGCTTCGTGCTGTGTCTGATCTTCGGCCTGGTCGATCTGTGTCTGATCACCGAAGTAGTCGTCCATGTCCATCTCGCCCTCAGCATCCTCCTCATCGTCGTAATCCTCATCGCCTTCGTCTTCCATGATGATCTCGGCTCTGACGTCCTCTGCTGCTCGGTCATCTTCGAGAAGCTTACTGACCTGGTTCTGGGTCCGCTCCCACTGCTTCTCGGACAAAGCCTTCCTAAAGCGCCGGTTTGGAGCGTCATGCATAGGGGGTGTGATTCCGTGGGGCCATTTGAGCTCGCTTTTGGCTACCATGGACGGCAAGGGGATCATTTTAGCTTCTGCCTCGGATGCGACAGGTGCAAAGCAGAGCAGCATCTCGGTTATGTCCGAGTTCTTCATCATGCTCTTCCGGTCCCACGTCTTCATGGCCTCGGTGATAGTGGGCAGCTGGACCAAGACAGCCGCGAAGTGAATCCCATTGATGGTAACCATGGCGCGGCGTTCCTTTGCGTCAATGAACTGGACAGAGAAATCGGCACCGCCGTTCGCCTTGGGCTGGCCAATTGTGCCTTCGGCCAAAGCGGTCTTCAGGTATTGGGAAGCCGCTCCATCCATCACGCGCAAGATGAAGTTCGTCTCTCGCTGGGGATCTGTTTCCCGGTCGCTAGCTTCAGAGTCGTATGCATCCCCATGCTTGCGCACTAAATGCTCTCCTTTGGGCTTGAACCGGATAGTTGTACCGGCCGGAGTGCTGACCGGCTGAGAGGCGCCAATAGAAGGTCTTCCTTTAGGGCCGCCAGGCTTTTGGGTCAGCTTTATTGTCTTGCTCGGACGGGCCTCTGCACGGGTGGCGGCCAAGGGCGTGTCTTCGTCATCGCTCTCGTAGCCTCGTTTCTTTGATTCCGCGAGTTTCGCAGTGGGTCTCGAGGTCCGCCCAGCCTTTGTCTTCAGGGTGGTCGGAGTCTGTGAGGCGATGGTAGGAGCTGGTGTGCTCGGCTGACTGTTGATTTTGATCTTGATGATCTTTTCCACCGACGGTGTGGGCGTCGCTCCATCGCCAGTTAATGATGACTGTCTGGAATTGGTACTGAATTTAAGGATCGGCCGCGGATTCTCTCCAGGAGGCGGCATTCGTTGCTGGCTTGTATCGAGTGTGAGAATAGGTTTTGGGGTGATGGGCGCCATCCTGCTGCTTTCTCCCTGCTATTTTTCTTGTCGAAGTGATACGGTAACGGCCAAAGTTCCATCCAAGTCAAACTTGATAATCGAGGCGTGTTGGCATAACACCTGAACAGCACCGGGGGACCATGTACAGACTGGAGTACATGTAGTTTAATGGTTTACCTAAGGTAAATTGTGCTAACCTACCTAGCACGTGCCTACTTGGTATGTAGGTTGGCATGTGGGGAGTACAGAGAGAGGCTGAAGGCTTGGAGGCTTATTACAGGCCAATGAGGTCATCAGAAACATCGCTGTGGAGCATCACAGATGGCGCCTACCCTAAGGATACAGCTAAAATGTTAAGATGCGGAGGAAAAACCAATGTCGCGGTGTGTTTGTTTGTGAAGCTACCTACAGCATACAGTAGTACAAACATGAAGGTTAAAATCTGATGTCCTAACTTCCCACCTATGTAGTATCTAGCGTACCCTTTTTGCCGACAGCCCCCGGGTGGCAGGGTACCTACAAGTACCTAACCTAGTTGAGCTTGTTGAGGAAGGCTTGAGAAGGTAAGGCATGTATTCTAAGAGTTCCACAGCCATTCATCTTCGGGACATATCACTAATTTCTCCACTTTGGTCTCGGGGCCTGGGGTTGGACGCGGGCAGACGTGGCAGAAGTATTTCACCCCTTGCTTCTGAAATTCCTTTAGAGCCAACACCTCACTTTGAAGTTTGCAGAGCGAACTTCAAAGCAACTCAAATCACCAAGTGCAGTGGAGTGGCCACTTAGAAGGCTGGATTTTGAGTGAATCACTGAAACAAGTGTCGTTTGCATTGGCTTACAAACGCACACCCGTTTGAGGTCCGGAGATTTTTACCTTGCTGTATAGTTGTACAACAGAGGCACAGGTTGCTTGCTGGTCAGTCACCTTACAGGTTGCCTGTTATATACCTAGTTGATGAAGGAGTTTTCTCCATTAAAATTTCACACTCATTCTCATGTCCTAAGTCGCAAACTTCACAATCAGCTCTTCAGCATCTGGGCTCGAAAAGGACCTAGACTAAGGTTAGGAAGTACCTATGCCAATTACAGCTCAAAATGACTGAAGTTACCCATAACCACGCCCAGTATGAGGAGCGCCTGGTTTACGTCAAGGAATTGCTTGCGGACTATTTGCCTCACGAAGTATGTACCAGTTCTATAATTACCCAAGGTTACCTACTTCCAGGTACGCAACTATACCTCTGTGTGTACTGCTGCTGTAGCTTGTCGTGTACATGTGGTTCAACTAGTAGCACCGCACTAATCTGAACTACTGCTGTAGGTTATAAAGCAAACTGAAATCACCCCGATTGCTTATGACGAAACACTACCATTCCGATACAACAACTTTGTCTACCGCATCTCCCTTCCCTCCAGCTACACAGGCACTCTCGAGAATGTTGGCGGAAAGTCCACGCCCCAGCAGCCGGGCACTGTCCCTGTTCCATCGGGTTGCAAACATTTCATACTCCGTCTGAGCAATCCCTTTGCTGAGGGTATGCACCAAGAAACGCGAGTGCAGAACGAAGTTGGGCTCCTGACTCTAGCCGCCGACGCTCTTCGTGGCATTCAGCCCCCGTGGTTCCTCGTGTTTTCGGTTGGGGTGCTGCGGTTCCTGGTCGACTTGGCTGGATCTTGCAAGAATTCATGCCTGGGGAGCCGCTCCTGGATGCATTCGAGGAGAAAATATCTCTTGAGGAGAAGAGGGACATAGTGGCACAAGTGGTCAAACTACTCAAGGCACTGCAAGACTACCGGCTTCCCGACAGCCTTAAAGGTTGGGGAGGTGTCACGTTTGATAAATCTGGCGCTATCGTTAGTGCAGCTATGCCTAGCGTTGGTGCTGGACCCTGGTCCTCCCTTGAGGAGTCTTACAGAGGACGCTTCAAGGCCGTCCTTTCTATGGCCGATGGCAACCCATATATGCAAGGCTGGCGCGCTAACGGTGTCAGAGATCGCGTAGAGGCTTTCCTTGAACGTGGTATCGCAGCACAATTCTCCGACCTGCAATCGAAGGAAGATAGGGTCATTGTTCATGCAGATTTCAGTAAGTGTCCAGTTCTCTCGTCGAATCTTCCCTCCCGCAGTGAACGAGTCTTTTTTGTTTCAACTGCTGACATACGCTGAAAGCCACCGACAATTGACTTTACAGCCCTGAGACGGGACGTATAACTGCACTTCTAGACTTCGATTTTGCTACCATTTCACACCCTGCGTACGAGTTTTTCCGTTCCTTTGGAAACATTGGTGGTAATCTCGCCGGCTGGAAGGGCAAAGAGACCCCAGAGCACGAAGAATCTGCAAAACTCCAAAAAGCTCAGCTTGAAGGGAAGTTCCCATCACCCCTTCCACCCCCACTTATCTCGAAGGATGCCCGCCATCACGTGAATTGGGAACTCGCGAAGGCATGGAATGAGACACTACATGAGGCGAATGCCAGGGGGCCGAGCAGTATTGGCGGGATCCAGAAACTCGCAGACGTTGACGAGCTTTTGGGTTGTTAGAACCGTTCCAACTGTGCAATAAGGACTATGTACGGATGCATTCGGACAATCAGGGCCACATAGCCTATTGGAGACGCAAGTCTGAGATTGAGCTTGTCACGTTCCTGGACCATCTTGAGGGAAGCACGGGAGGGCCAGAAGAGGCAAGATAATCGAGTGGCAAACCATGAACGCTTAACCTGGGGCGTTCAGTCAGGATAGCTCAACCCACATAGGATTGACAAGAGCTTTGTGCTCAGATACGTTGTTGTATTCATTCCTTCCAGTCAATTGGAAATCGCTGGCCCTCAGGCCCTCAGGTAGAGTGCCACCAAGCACAAGCAGCTATCAGGACGCGGTACTCGCTGTCAAGTGAATGGAATACTAGGGCCCTGGCCTCGAAACTCTCCCTCCCCGGCCGATTACCAAGCTTTTCCGTTTACAAAGGTTGTATATGGGGGCCTCCATGCCTTGCCGTCGGGTTTTGAACCAAGACGCTTGGTCAGCAATACCTCACCAGGTTTGTGTTGATGAAGGTAGTATAACTGGTGCTCCAAAGTTCAAACTAAGCCTCACTGTAATCATATTCCCGTCCCTGCCAGGTGTTTGTGTCGGGTTTGCGTTTGCTCCCCTTTTGTCACTCAGTCTGAGGGGAAGAGATACATGTAGACTAGCGAACAGACTTTCGCAACATAGGGAAGATCTTGGTATGGTCTAGGAAATCCTCCTCGTTGCTGCAAAGATTGATGATCAGAAGGCCGTAGGGCGAACTGATCCTCATATCCATGGATATCGTAAATGATGGCCGTTTGGTTACAGATCACACGGGATACCACGCGCTCTCAATGCACGGATCAGACGCCTGGTTATTACAACCTGGCACGTGCCTGGCACCCCGTATCTTGTCCTGGCTCCTCTGGGCTTTGCGTGGTGACGCGCAACAGTGACTTCCAGTACCTCTTCGAGAAACGCTAGTCCATTTGGGAACTGGCGTACACTGTACAGTGGTACATATAATACCTATTGCACTTCTTCAAAATACTAGTACCTACAGTATTGTAGGTTAGAATTGTCAAGTTCTGTTCTGTCACGTTCTGGTGGTGGCAGGATGGTTAATGTGTACTCGTGACATGTATTTGAGGGTTCCACACCAATTCATCCTTGGACTCTTGGAGACATAAGGTATCCACTCATCACCCGCTTTAGTCTAGTACCTTCGGACATGTACATCGTGCCTGCATGAAAGTGGGTAACAGTTTAGTGCCTACTAGTACTATGATGTACTACTGGGCAGCTTCCTGTGTGGCTTGCAGCAATCGCATAATACAATTATACAAACCACTCGATATCCTGATCAACTAATATGTTTACCTATCGTTCCTCTTTCCAGCAACACCCCGTATTTTTCTGTCCTCCCGTCCTGAGGCACACATCTAGACGGACTACAAAGTAGTCCCATCCCACCTTTAACTGGCAGCTCACACCAGGTCTCGGGCTTTTTGGAAGGGGGCTCACCCAGCCAACAAGAGCAGGCGACAAAACGCCAGACAGAAGCCATGGCAACCTACAACGGCCACCGGCCATACACCGCGTCCGAGATCCACCTCGCGCTCCTCCGCCCCGCGATCTTGCAGATCCTGCGCGCGCAAGGCTACTACGCCTCGACGCCTCGCACGATCGACTGTCTGACGGAGCTCGCGGGCCATTACATCTACATCATCTCGAAGCGGGCGGCCCAGCACGCGACCCTGAACAACTACATGGGCCCGCCGGGGACCCCGGAGGTGGTCGACGTGCGCATGGCTCTGGAAGAATGCGGCGCCCTGTGTCCTAGTAGTTCGGCGCCGCCGCCGCCGCCGCGCCCGCCGCCGCCCACATCGCCGCGTCGGAGGAGGAGTCGAAGGGATAGTAGTAGGAGGAGAAGCCAGCCCGAGAACCACGACGACGGCAGCTCAGCATTAGAAGAAGGCGAAGAAGAAGGAGATTCCTCCGGCATCGTGTGCTGGGACGAGCTCGAGGCCGTCGAAGATACGCGCGGCGTCGACGAGTTCATCCGCTGGGCGATGGGGCGGAAAAACCAGCGCATCCGCAAGGTTGCTGGTGTTGTTGCCCCGCCGAGTGTCATAGCCGCAGACGTCGAGGGAGAGGAAGGCATGAGCGAAGAAGTTAGACCTACGGACTACCTAGATGGTGAGGCTTCTTTTCATTCCCACGCCCCTCTCGTTCGCATATGCCTTTCAGACAGGTTTTTCTACCGTCCTCACTGTCTAGGTGCCGTCTACATTACGCATGGTTGTATACATACTGACTGTATCTCTCTCCTGTTAAAAGCATTGAAGAGGAAACACAACAAGACGGACCAAGACTCCAAATACGCCGGCACGATCCTTGGCCGCCCCATCGACCACGGCGAGGTCCCGATAGAAGGCGGTTCCGACACGAGTCTCGCGGCCTGGGCGGCCAGGATGCGAGCGGCCAACCTGTGCCCGCCCGATCCCGATGCTCTCAAGCGCGGAAGAGATGCCGCACAGAACGGTTCCGATTCTCGACCCCCTAGCTCCGGGCTCAGTTCGCTCGCAGACGAAGATGTCGCAATGACAGATTTCTAGGGCTTAGATGCCAGTTATGGGCCCGGAGAAGTAGAGGCAGTCTTTTCAGTTACTATATACAGAGCGTGGCGTTTTAGTGGAGCTTGTAGAATGAATGTTTTGGGGGCACAAATAAAGTTGCTGCTTTTCATGAGAGTATCAGTTTACCTGCTGGGATATGGGCAAGGCTTATGTGACACGAAATAAAAATAACTGGATCAACAGGGTTCGTTCGCATTGACGTCGAGCACTTTCCATAAAAACTCTGTCCGCGTGCTAGATGGTGGGTTCGACACTTCTAACAAGGCCCCCGAGAGATTTCTGGACCCGGAGACAACTTGATCACGAGGGGGGTACAAAATCTATAAAGAAACAGGTGAGGCAGCCATCCTGCTAAGCTGCATCAGAGTAATATTCCTCCTGCATGCCTTCTTTGAAATGTATTGAGATGACTGTACTGACATGTGTGTACCAACTAACCATCTCACAATGTTATTTCGTTCCGAGATATTTCAATGTGGGTAGCGAGTGAAGAAAATTTCCGAGTCTTAGCCTTTTCAAAAGTCTCTCGATACAAGAGAAAAAAACACGTTACGGAAGGCCACCGAAATCCCGAGCGCTTGTGCAAATTCAAAACTTCGTCCAGGTTATCGTGAGAGGGGCATGTGTAAGGTCGTTTACACTCTTTACATAATAGCACACTTCTTTGCTTTAGTGTGGGTGGGAGAGGCATCCGATGAGGCGACAACATCTGTCCAGCCTCCGGAATGGTCCGCATCCGTCTCCTTCGGTTTCTTCTTTTTGCGCCCAGTCCAACCCCGCTCTCTGGCATCTTGGAGGTTCTTCAGTGCGCCTCGACGAGCCCGGCTGGGGCGCCGATGCACACTGGTACGATGACGGAAGAATAGCTGAGAGGACAGGGTAGCCGGAGCGCTGGGCCTCGTAGAATCAGGCCTGGCTTCATGGCGGTTCGCGAGACTCGTCATCGTTTCAAGCCGCTCCACAGTAGGTTGGTACAAGAAATCACCAGGCGCCCGGCGAGGGTGACGGGGGACAGGAGCATGAAGGATAGGATTGGGCGGGTTGAGGACTTCCGATGAACTCGCATGGGGTGTATCAAATGCCCCAGTTACTCCTGTTGGAGTACTGATGATCAACGGCTGGTCGGGAGACGGACGTCGCCGTGGTGGTTGTACGCTGAACCGCTGATGGTAATCTAGAGCGCCCCTGGATGGCGCTTGGGCCCATTGAAAACCACTTGATGCAGGCCTAGGCAGGCCGTGGGTACTCTGCCGGCTGTGTATGCCTTGACTCTGTTCTGATCGCGCGGGTGTGGGTGCCGCGGTTTGTGGTTCTTTGTGGTTCATGTTCACAGCCGGAGCCGAGCGTGGATGCCCAGATAGCTCCGGTCCTGGAGTAGGGACCGGAGCGTTGGGCATTCTTGGCCATGTCGACGCGTTTGATAGCCACCTAATATCTGGTGTTTCATCGCCGGCCTGGTGCCGGAGTCCCTCGCTTTGCATCGTGGAAGGTCGGTGGCCGACAGACGTGGGAGTGTCATGCATTGCATTTTGCAACCGTGCTAGATCAGGACCGCCTCTTCCGCTCATGGTCAAAGGGATGTGCCCTATAGACTCCGCCTGAGCCTCTGCAGCAGATCGTTCGGGTTCTGGGGTTATTGCTACAAGCGACTGAGCACCGGGTGGTGAGCAGCCTGCGAGGGATGGCGTCCCTAGGGGGGAAGCATCGTATATACTGTCCTCGATAGCACTCTGTTGGGGTTGGTCGCCCCTTTGGATCGACTCGCTCGATCCCGAAACAGTTTGGGATCCTTGCCGAGTGACATTGCTCGATGTTGGCCAGGGATGCTCTCCGTAGCCCGAAGTACGAATACGAGGCAGTTGAGGCCGAGCTGGTGCAGATGGTATCGCTTGGGATAGCGGACGTCTCTGGGGGAGTGCGAAGCTTGGCAGTGGCGGCACTGGCGGTACGTCTGGAAGAAATGTCCTCCTCTCAGTCGCGTTCTCAACGCGGGGAATAGTAGTATTGCGCAGGAATGCAGGGAGGTCCACTACCGGGTCTTCTTTAGAATAAGGCGGAGGAGGAGGGACCCAGTTATCAGCATCACTTTCGTGCGGGTGTTCCGTTCTACCGTCAGCTCGTCTGTACTCAACACGGCCGGCAGCCGGTGGCGGCGGGTTGCGTTGCCGGCTGACAGCGGCGGCGGTTGCGGCTCGGCGAAGCGTTGTGCCCGATCGTGGGCTGGCATGTGTGTATGGTGCGTCAAGGGCTTCTTGGGCCTCGTCCATTGACGCATCGTCCGACACATCTGGATCCGGCCTTCGAGTCGTATCCTGGGCAGTCCTCATACGTCTCGGGATGAGCGGGTCTTCCGCATCATCCTCTAATCCAGGGGTTCGAAGGAGACTTTCGGCCTGACGGTCGATGGTTGTGGCAGCGCGCATCACGCCACTTCGGTTACCCCTCCGTTGAGCCACCGTCCTCCTTCGAACAATAGCAACTTCCGTGGCCATATCCCTATGCTCCTCTTCGAGAGCTTCTGGTTTTGCTGTGCCCACTTCTATGACAATCTCATGTTCTTGCCCATTGGTGATGGCATAGTCGAAATCCAGAACGGTGATTCTCCCACCGTCCACGAAATCGATACCTTCCTCTTCAGTGATTGCCCTGTGCGGTACAATACCCTTGGCTGAGATGACCAAGCGCTCTTGGAGGGACGATTCTCCATAGCCGGACACCCATTTGACGCTACTGACGCCACTTGACTCGGCAATTTTGCGACCAGCGACAAAGGTGTTCCGAAACTTGTCACAAAGGATCTGCCATTGAGGTACGCGGGCACCGTTGGGCTCTTGGACGCGAGAGGGCGAGCGAACGGAGAGTCCGCTGGCCCGGCGTCGCAGCGTGGGCAGTGCTGATGACTCGGTAGGGTGGTGGACTTCGGGCACAGCTTCCAAGTCTTCGGGCACGCCATATAGCCAGATATGCTTGCCCTCAAAGCCAGCAGAAACCAGTTCGCCCTGGTAATTTGCAGCAGGTAGCGTGGATGGAACAAGCGGGGAGGGGGAGGCGTTGGTAGGAACGGGGCCCGTGAAGTACGTCGTTCCGTTGCGAAGGTCCTCAATTCTTACGGCGCGAAACGTCTCGAAGCTCCTGTCGTAGGCGAACGTCCACATGGCCTCCATCGAGCTCGACTCCTGCAACAGCACACCATGGCTGCAATCACGGCTCGTGTTGGGGAATAGAATCGAGGTTGTCCATAAGGCGCTGATGTCGTCGTTCACCAACTGGTTGCCAGGGTCGTAGTAGGGTGCGGTCAGTATGACAGTATTGGGCGTTGTTGAGGCTGTTGTAGTGCCGAGAAGCTGGGTACCGTCAAGGGAAAAGGCCAGCGCATCCACGGCATCGCACTTGACAGCCCTCCGTTCGGTGGGATGCGCTCCAGGGTTAACCGTGGACACTTCGATACCGCCCTCGTAGGCAGCGGCCAATATTTTTCCGCATGGAGACAAGGCGATCGCCCGAGGGGTGTTGTCGAGAATGAGAGATTGCGTCCGGCGAGGCGGGCTCTGGGTCAAATCATACAGATCCACCTGCATGTCGGTTGACAGGACAGCCAGAAAACTCCCATCGTCCACAATGCATGTGGAGACCGGACGGCGCAGTATCTTCAATTCGCGTGCCACTACCAATTCATGGCCCCGCAGATCCAACACGTATATCCTGGAGGAATTGTATGCGAGGAGATGGTGACCCCGGGGGGAGGGACTGAACTGCATGCCTTCGCCACCGGGTGCCGATGACGAACTGATGGAGTTCGATATCAGTTTGACTGTCGTGATCTTGGGTCGCAGGTAGGCTTCGAAAAGGTTTCGCTTGACTTCGCGGGCGAAAAGGCGACGTAGATTGGGCAGGTTCCCCTCTTCGATCATCGACGGAGGTATGGAAGTGTGTGATGCAGCATAGGAGGGGCATCGCGACAGGTGGTAGGCGTAGAGGTACGCTTGCTGAGAGATGCGTCTCCATTTGGCATTCAGAAGCACAAGAGAAGCAAACGAATCCGGGTCGGTCAGTTGCAGTATGCTGCAAGCAGGAGTCAGAGCCCCGGAGCGAGTACGACGGTCAAAGTAGCAGAGCAACCGGGATAGATAGACTCACTGCTCGATGATTTCATCTGGGAGGCGTTCGAATGCGGAGGGCGCGTTGTGATTGACGGACAAAGGTACTTTCTCGTCAGAGGGCAGATGGGGAGGCGGAGGCGAAGGCGACAGCGACACTGGCAAAGACCGAGACGCAGGAAGCGAGGGTGCGGGCGGAGTAGAGAGTACAGCAGCCTCGGGTGAAGCCATCGCGAAGCGCCAAGATGGATTTCACCTTCACGATCGAGGACGTATCAGGAGACAGGCGATAGGTCTGCAGGGATGGTGGATCAAGAGAGATCTTCAGCACATCTTCGCGGCACCGGGACCCTGAGCTGTGCAGCAGTGAGCCTGGGGAGTTGCCTTCGTGGTATCTACGATACAACTGTGGACAGGATGGTTTATGCCGACTCTAGATGATCGCGCCGAGAAGGGTCTCCCATGTTGCTGGCGGACGGAGATAGACCTGAACGGAGTAAGGAACGTTTTCGAAGGCTGAGAGTGTGGGTAAGTAGTCTCTGAGTGAGGTTACAAACCGAAGGGACACAGTCACACAACTGAATCAGGAGGTAGAAAGTCTCCTCGAGACGACCCTTAAGATGGAATCTGTCTCTCACCCCAATGGAGTGGTAAGCGGGCAACCTTGGAGTACATACATACCTACATCAGCGCCATGCCAACGCGTCGTTCTGTACAGCCGTTATGCTGTACCAGAAGTACCTTACCTCCTGCTACGCTGTATGCTGTATCCTGTACAGCGTACGGCGTACAAAGTCCCAGAAATAAAGGCCTGGTGGGGGGTTCATTGACCACTGCGGTGACTTTGTATTTGATCGACCAGCCTTCGTTTATTTAGATACCTTCATGCTGTACAGCTTAACCTACCTATCTCTAAGTAGGCACCCGGTAAGATATTCACATTGATCTACTTTTACCTAGAGCAAGCAAGTATCACGCCAACACTATCTGACTTTAACTTCAAGTTGGATTGAGACAACCCTACCTCAGGGTCTGCTCAGGGCCTCAGGCACAGCACACCACCGGCTGTGTACACAGTAGGTACCACAATACATGCATATAAGTGCTTTTCTGGATATGACCTACTCAGACACTCGAGAGGGACCAACATACCTCACCTACATAACTCCAAGAAATTCTGAAGTCAAAACCTGATAGGTACTTACCTATATAGATACATATGCTGTAACCTAATGCTTTACAGCAAATCTCAAATTCGGAGACCATAGAGAAGACAGGAAGCTTGTGGCAGACTCGGATAGGGCCCGGAGGATCGAACCTTGGAAGTTGAGGAAGTACCGGCATTGGTTGCAATACTGTGGCAGAGAGAGCTACCTTAAAGGGAGTCCCCTGAACCAAACAGCATTTGAAGTATTACACAGCACGTAAGTAACAGGATATATCAGCTGTTACACCAATATAGTACATATCTGCCTAGCCTTACCTGTTTGTCTCTTATTTATTCTCCCGGAGTGTCTATTCGTGTGGTGTTAGATAAACAAGGCAGAGACAATAGCCACAACATTCAGCATACAGTAGTATACTGTCCATAACTTGTAAGTACCTGACTTTAATGCAGATACCTGGCTCCACCATTTCTATTTTTAGGCATTCGAAAGATCCTGTACAGTACTACTATACAGTAGTACACTTCGACATACATGATACTGCTGTACATGCTGTATATACTTGGTAAATAGCGGGCAGCTCGGCCCCGCTCCGTTGGTAGGTACCATACCAGATCTCTGCGAGTTCAGTAGTATAGTAGTACTACTGTGTAAGTAAACTGTCGTTCACGTACTTTTTCTTGAAACGCCTACTTCAGTTTCAATGTAATAGCCAAGCGTTCCTACTTTAAATCAGTTAAATTGGCACAAGTTCGTTGACCTGACAGGCCGGATGAGGATACAAGGTGTGGATTGGAGCGGAATAGTACTGCTGTAGTATCTCATGCAGTAAGCGTCGCCAGCGCATCCGACAATCCCTTGAGGATAAGGTTGCCAATCAAAACTGTTCATCCACATAGTCTTTCAAATCAGTGAGAATGACTCGATGACCGCTCTATTCAAGAGCGCATATCTTTACTGCCTGTAATTATAATTTGACAGACAAGTCTCCGTAAATTGTTGAGGACAGACTTAAACCAAGTAGGTAGGTCATCACAGAGACTGGGTTAACGGGTCCATAATTAGCAATTATTTACAGCAGTACCTTACATGACTAAACCTGACGATGATGTCAATTGATGAACAGGCCTTCTAGAGTACAAAGTCAGTATTACAGGCCACGATACTTCACAAGGTTACTCTGTAAAACCAACTTCTTTTCGTGGAAGGGCCATCTCCTGATTCCAGTGTTGGGTTACAAGGAACACGTGCATTTATACTTCGTGCATGAGATAGATTGTTCGTTTATTCCTGAGACTTCCTATTCACCTGTTCTCTCCTCAGGTTGGCAACGCCATATTCTTCCTCTATCCGGACAGGCCGGACGTGCTGAAATTAGATAAATTGTGCGCACACCTACACTGTCTCAGCGGCCGTATCAACCCCCGTATCAACAAATACCGCTCCCATCTGGATCTCCAGAAGCACCTACGGGCCTAGCAGGGACCTCGGTTATATAGCTCGGGCAATATGAACACCTCGTCGCGAGACACCACGGGATACCTTCCCATCGAACACTATGGCATCATTGGAAATATGAGAACATGTGCCCTTGTGAGCATTGATGGCAGCATAGGTGAGACACCACGCTCCTGGAGCATTCTGTACTGCAGGTGTCAGAGAGAATGAGTAGAAGCGAGATAGGGGAAGTCTAACATTGGGCTGTGACAGACTTCATGTGCTGGTAAGTCACAAGATTGTTAAGACTATACGCAACAGCTGACCTCAAGTTGGCAAGGCCCGACTTCGATTCACCATCGGTGTTCTGTCGGCTGCTAGACAAGGACAAAGGCGGATACTTCAGTATAGCGCCCCCCGATTTGCCGGCTACCACGGCCAAACAGCAGTACCTGCCCTCTTGTGCCATTCTCGAGACGCGGTATATCAAGTAAGGCGAAGCCACGGCCTGTTCCCAGGTCCCATTCGCTTCTCAGCTTACTAACCCGGGTGTCGCGTAGTGAAGGAGGAGTAGTCAACCTCGTGGACTTCTTCCCGCGCCCGAAGAACTCCAATGTTCCTGTTGCAAGTACCACGCAATCCTCGTACCGGGAAACCCGGACTGTGCCCGAGGAGCTCAAGCAGTGGCTTGTACGGAGAGCTGAGTGCATCCGCGGGGAGTTTACGCTTGGTATGCATCCTGGAGCCATCCCTGCTCGATCTAGCCTGCTTATCGTACTACAGACATCGAAGTATTTCCTGCCTTCGACTATGCTCGGGCGCCACACACCACCACAGTGCTGCAACAGGTACAGTCGTCGAGTAACCGCCAAACCAAGACGGTCACATTCCACACCGAGGCGGAAAAGCTTCAGTTAGATGTGTGCATCGATCATGGCGGTGACGAGTCGATGGCTTGCCCGAAAATAGCATTCAGAAAGGAGCTGCGCCCCGGTATGGTGGGCGAAGGAGTGACGGCGCGGGTGACGTTGCAGGAAGGACAAAGCATATCCTTCATCCTGCGCCGAGATCTTCCGAACCATGTCACTACCGACATCACCACTGCTGTTCTGGACGCCCAGCAGCACGAAACCCAGCACTACTGGTCCAGTTGGCTTTCCAAGTCCTCCTACCAGGGCGCTTGGCGTGAAGTCGTGTTCAGAAGCCTGATGATATTGAAGCTACTCACATATGAACCCACCGGAGCAATCGTTGCTGCCCCGACTTTCTCCATACCCGAAGCAATCGGCGGGGTCCGGTAAGCCTCACGCTCTGCAGCTCACAAGAACGAAATGCTTACAATCTGGCAGGAACTGGGATTATCGTTACTCGTACGTCTCTTCCACCAGCGACGAGGACTAGCCTCCGTGCGCCATGACTACTTACTGACAAATGCTCAGCTGGGTTCGCGATTCAAGCTTCACCATTTACATTTTGCTTCGGAGTAAGTACTGGACCACAGCATGGCAGCATGGCAGTATGGAAGAATAAGCGAAGCTTAGCTCGACTGATTCTAACGTCTCTTCTCATAGTGGGCTTCACGGATGAAGCGGATGCTTATATGGCCTTCATCAGCGACCGTTTCCAGCATTCCCTTACCAAAGAGGGTGCGTTGCCAATCATGTTCACCATAAGGGGCAGCACGGATATTCCCGAGGAGGAGTTGGGTCACCTCGACGGTTACAAAGGAAGCAAGCCAGTCCGCATCGGCAACGGTGCTGCCTTCCATCAGCAGTTTGACATTTACGGCGAGCTCATGGACGCAATCTACCTATAGTACGTGTCAAGATTGTCCTTAGGTTCCTCCAGTTCGTGTGCGCAGGTCACTGATGCCTGATGGGGAGCAGCAACAAGTATGGGAAGCCAGTCTCTTGGGATACCTGGGTATCCGTTCGTAGAATGCTAGGTTAGTCCAGTTGTCAGCCGCACGCCACAAGTCTGAACCGGAGAGGCTGACAGGTGTAACCTAAGACTATGTCTTGACTATCTTGGACGGTGAGTCACGTCACAGCCAGAAACAGACCTGAGTTAAGGAGGAGCTGACATGTTCTCGCCTCCATTCAGAGCCCGACATGTCCATCTGGGAAGTGAGGAACAATAAACAGCACTTCGTCTATTCACAGGTCATGCTCTGGGTAGCTTTCGACCGCGGGCTCCGTCTTGCTGACAAGCGGTGCCTTCCCTGCCCGAACCGTGCCAAATGGCTCGAGGCCCGGGATACCATCTACGAGCAAGTCATGGAGAAGGGTAGGTAGCCCAGAGACGATATTCCCCCTTTTAGCAGGGACCCGGCTGACCTTCGAACGACAGGTTACAACCATGAGCTGCAAAGCTTCATCCAGAGCTATGAGAACACACATATGATCGATTCGTCGATTCTGATAGCGCCGCTCGTCTTTTTCATTGCGCCGAACGACCCAAGGTTTCTCAATACCGTGGACAGGATCCTCCGACCTCCCGAGAAAGGAGGGCTGACCGTTACAGGCCTCGTGAACCGGTACGACAGCGCCGTTTCGGAAGACGGTAAGAAACAGGCTCCTCGCCTAAACTCGCGCTCCCTTGAGAGGGAACCGCTGCCCCGCGATATCCGGCTGACCAAGTATATATATACCACAGGCGTCGGAGGGGAGGAGGGCGCCTTCTCCATGTGCACGTTCTGGCTCGTAGAGGCCCTGACGCGCGCAGGTGCGTACGACAAGAAGTATCTCGCGCGTGCTGTGAATGTGTTCGAAAACATGCTGGGCTTCTCCAACCACCACACCATGTTCAGCGAGGAGATCTCACGCACGGGAGAGCAGCTCGGAAACACGCCCCAGGCTTTCAGCCATCTTGCACTCATTTCAGCCGCGTTCAACCTCGACCGTGCGTTGAATGGGCGCAGCCGGGGCCACTGAAGAAAGTAGTAAAATGAGGGGAGCTCTCTGTCCCAACACTCGGATTCGGTTGACCACGACATACATGGTAGAGGCTTCGTAGATTATACATAAGGAATAAAATGGTCTGATGTATCAACCACCTCCACCTGTATTGTGGATCACGGCGCTGCCCGGGAACGGAGTGGAAGGAATATACTGTCTGGCAATTACTTGGGATGTGGATAGGAGGTGGCAATATGCGTCGGTTCTCCTTCAAGATGGCGATGTGGCAGGCGCAAAGTGAGGTTGGGTAGAGGAGTCAGCAAGAAGTAGCAGATCAACTACAAATACTATACGAACAGGCCCCTTTTACCTTGGTGCGAGTCGAGGCATAAACCCACAGATCTGTCCGTGGATATGGAAATGCTGTAGATTGTCTAGGTTGATGTTACTTAGCAACAGGGTTTGGTTACTAGAAGTAATGCAAGAACGTGGAAAAGCCAACATGGAAAAAAGACAAAGGATGATGAGCACCAAATGTAATATGTTCCTGCTTGATTAGGTACACAGCTCGACAGACTTTAAAAAGGGGGGTATTTCCAAAAGAAAAAAAGAAAAAAAAAGAACAACCACTTTGCTGCTCTTTTGCTTTCTTCCTGCCAGACGATCATAAACTAACCTGACAGCTTCCCCCAGCCCCTTTTTCATATGATACACCGAACGCCCCAATAAAGTAATCACCCGCCAAGACACCCACCAGTTGTTTGTACCCATGATATGCGTGTTACAGACCTCTTCCTTGACCGGCCGACGTATTACATAATGATATATCAAGCAAAGAAAAACCAGGGGGGGAAGTTCATCCAGAAAGGAGCACAGCGTCCCAGTCACCTGACCCCTGTCTCCGTAGATACTCGAACTGGGGAGGCTGTGTGATTAATCATGTACAAGACAGGATGGAGTTGATTATGGTGATCCATCCTATTTGAATACTGGATGAGCACCGTTTAACGTGAATTTGAATATTGTCATGTTCTGATTGCTGGGTCTTTATACGACGTTACCGGCCATGCCCATAAATAAAGCGTGGACAGCTACGCTCAGCGTCCAGAAGCCAACCTTCTTGAGGCGACGGACGCGGTTCTGTTGGTCTTCGACATCTCGCGCGAATGCGGTGTAGACCTCGGCGGAAGTGTCGTCCATTAGACCACAGTCATATATCGACCAGGAGCCGTCAAAATCGGAGGCGCGTTTCACGATGCGGCATCCGATGGGGATATAAGTCCGCTTTGCGTTGATGTAGGCCACAATGGGCCGGACTAACGCTTGGTTCACATATGACAAGTCCGAGGTGAAGACGGGGACGCTCGCTTTGACATCGTTGAGGTGGATCCGTAAATCCATGACGAGATAACGTGGTGGCTCCTCGTCGGTTTCTGCTGGGCTGGGCAGCTCTAGGCCTTTGCCACCGTCGTCTACTTCGCTATCGCCGTTGGTGTTCTCCATTGAATTAGGGTCTCTGATAACGATATCCTCCTGCAGTGGCTTCGGCCCGTCAAGAATACGGAGGTATCGGTTTGATGTCACGGCTTCTTCAAGACGATCGTAGAAATCCGACATTACTTTCGTGAGACTATCGTCGTCGTCATGCGGAAACCGGATATCGGCAACAATATCCACGTTGCCTTCATAGATCCAGCCAAAAGGACCCTCGACTCCGCGATTAAGATGGTCAATTTTCAAACCATCTATTCGCAGACGGCTTAGCTTTTTCCACGCATCAGGCTCTCCCAACGGGTCGGCCATGCGCTCCTGGCCAGCCGCAACCCCATGAACTTGGCGAGGGTGTATTGTAAAAAGCGATCCGTCATATGAGCCCGACATGTGGTTGGCAGACAGGAAGTCATAGAATAGGTATTGCTTGCGGAGTTGGGGTAACTCGCAGGAATATATGCTGACGGAGAAGGGCCTGAACCCACCAGGTTGATGAATAGTAACCAAAAGATCCTCCAACTTGAAGGAATCGATCTCGAAGTCACCCGGATGGTGCTCGTGTCGGTAGGAGAGAGGGTCGACATGGCCGTCAGACCATTGAACAGAAGTCCTGTCGATGACGCCTCGGACGCCTTTGATCTCCACGTCCTTTAGCAGTCCCTTGCCGTTCCACCACTTCACAAAGGAGAGGGTCACATTGACAGTATTGAGCGTGACGTCAAATTGCGTGTAGTTCCCGTCATCCTCTTCGGGGGGAGGTACTTCTTTATCGGGGGCTCGTCCAGCAGCCGCGACGGCGGCGGCATTAGAGGACGAGCCCTTGCTCACGGATGATTTGATTTGTCCGGGCCTCCGAGACACGAAGACGTTGCGAAAACTAATAACGCCATCCTTCCATCTCGGGACAATAGCGGACTCAAAAACAACCGTCAAACCAGCCGATTCCGTCAAGTAGTCACCGACCCACCGTGCAAGTGTTTCTAAACCAAGTTAGAACCAAGAAACATACATGAGCAGCATCTCGCAGAACTAACCTTGGGCCACGACTGTGTTGATAGAGAAGATCACAAGCGAGAAAAATGTGGTCGTCCCGACGAGAATCCAGACAAGGTGGCCGAAAAGAAACCACGACAGAAAGGCGCCCCATTCATCGATATTCCATGGCCTCATACTCCTTATGGACACCCACTTGAAACGGACTTTGAGTCGTTCCCAGAAGCCGTTGGCGGCGGCGAGGAATTCTTCTTTTGTGGGTCGATGGGGCAAATGCGATATGGACGGCAGATGGAAATATTTCGATACTGAAGGCTCGTGCTCCTCTGGCGTTAACGTTGGCTTAGAAGCATGGCCCTCGGAAGTGGGCTGCTTCGCCTGCGCCTCTTTCGTGCCAGCTTTCTCGCCGTATGGCCTGAAAGAATTCGTTCGGCAACAGACCTGGGGCGTCCGGCCATAGCCTCTATGTGTATGTATAGCCCGTGTCCATGCCCGTCCAGCCAGGTTGGTGGTGTTCAACGAGGAAAGCAACCTCGTAGCGAGAGTGTTATCGACGGCGGCCGAGCATGTTGGAGCAACTGCAGTAGTTGTTGAACAATTCGGTGCGGAGCTGACGAGCAGAGGCCCCCCTAATGTGTATTTCCGTCGAATATTGTTGTTGGATGATTTGGACGCCCAAGAAAACGAGCACAGTGGGTTCCTCGACAATCGTCGGCTGGGACACAAGATTGAAGACGCGGCCTGGGGTTGGTTTAGGCGGAATGCGCCTATCGGAGACCGTGTCGATGACGCTCGTGAGGAAACGGCGTTGGCAGATCCGTAAAGGTTTCGCAAGAGCTCACGCCCCAACCACGGGGTGGTTGATCTAGCCGAAGACATCCCTACAGAAGTCGCGGTTCATGATGACGATCAGCATACTGCCATTTCGCGAACCCGTGAGCAGTCTATGATGAACGCAGGAAGCAGCGAACAGATTCTCCAGAACCGAGAGCGTGGTGTCTGGCCAATATGTAACGACGAGAATAGACTGGTAAGTCAAGTTATTATGAATTGGAGATCTACAACGTAAAAGCCCGTCATTGGCAAAAGTCGATAGTCATCATCAGGTTATGGGCAACCGGTTTTGGCAAGCTAAAGTCCGAGAATCTTGTTCTGCATTTCTCCATGTTCTGGACTGCTATGTACATACTGTACTGCTGTATGCTGTCGGTTTAATGGGCCCATATTTACCCCTGTAACTTTTCATCTTAGCAGGTACATTAGGTGTGTAGGTTACATGGCAATCCCCTACAAGTCTCGGTATGCTGTCCAGCAGTAACTCCGTAATCCAAATTCCAGTTTATCGATAAGGATTTTTGTCCATGCAGCCCAAGGACATCCCACCAAGATGCAACTTAAGCAAGCCCATGACTTGGTTGGTTTTGCCCATCGCAACTGTCGAGGAACCTCAAATTACCGAACAACTTGGACTTCGGCCCATATAATATTCTCCATACACGAGAAATTAGCGATCCTTGAAGCGCATAGATTTGGGCGTACGAATATCCGCAACGAGTACAGACAGAATGCCAGCACCGACCGCTCCTCTCAAGCCCGTCGATGACGCTCCCACGGCCGACATTACCGTGACTGAGCCTAATAACGATGAAGACTTTGCACTAGAAGGAATCAATGACCTTCCAGAGATCGGCACCTTACAAGCGCCTAGCGCACCCCAGGGAAACGACATGGAGATGGTCGACGAGGAGGACCGGCCGCATTTCCCTCAAGTTCAGAACGACGACACAGCTTTCCGCTCCCAATCACGCAAAGTACCCGTACCGCCACATCGCTTCAGCCCGCTTAAGAGCAACTGGCCGCAAATATATCGTACGTTGTTGGTTCTTTCTACTTCTGACCAGCCACTACAACGGTCGACTCTGATGTTGACTTGTCTGGTGCTCCAGCTCCCCTCGTGGAACATTTGAAACTAGCTGTGAGGTAAGTGACACCCTTGTGAATTCCGCAAAGCCTGTTTCGCGGGTCGGCTTCGGCGATTTAGCCACTAACTTGAGTGGCTAGGATGAACGTTAAGTACAAGGCGTAAGTGGCCGTGGACGAGAAAAGCGACAAAAACATGGTCGGCATTGGGGTTCGCATATTCATGTTCACATGCTTATGTTCACATATGATAGGGTTGAGTTGCGCAACTCGAAAGCCTCCGCACCGGGTGCTTTGCAGAAGGGAGAAGACTTCATCAGAGTTGGTAACCCCCTCCCGATCTGTTCTCTTAGAATTGCCACGTCTAGGTTCCGCCATGATTGCCGGGCTTGCGAAGATAATCTCTACGGCTGTGTTCCAATCCCGCAACGTACACTAACCATACTCCTTCCAGGCATTTTGCTTAGGTTTCGATGTCCAAGATGCCATAGCGTTATTACGGCTTGATGATCTGGTATGAGCCGAGTTGTTTCTCCTCCCTGAGAGACCGTGCGCCTTGATTACTAATACACTGCAGTACCTGGAGACTTTCGAGATCAAGGATGTCAAGACCTTGACGGGCGATCATCTCGCACGTGCTATAGGCCGAATTGCTGTAAGATTGGCAGGTCCTAGCTTGCTCTCAGAAACGGGCTGACTCGGATGTTAGGGTAACCAAGGAAAGACGAAATTCGCCATTGAGAATGGTGAGAGAGGCGCAGTCTGCTACGTAGGAAGTAGTTGCTAACCAGACACCAGCATCGCGGACTCGAATCGTGCTCGCCGACAGCAAAGTCCATATACTCGGAGCGTCAGTATAGCAAATCGCTCCTTGTGATGACCCTGATTACTAAAGCCACGTTTAGTTTCAAAAACATTCAAATCGCCCGGAGCAGTGTGGTCAATCTCATTCTGGGCAAGCCTCCTGGCAAAGTCTATAATAACCTACGCAATGTATCAGCCCGCATGAAGGAGAGATTCTAAATTGGCTGAGGAGAAAACATCTGGTTGCAACCAGCAAGGAGATCATCTCCTTTCTCACCTACAGGTTAAGGGGATATCCCGACAGTACGACTCGGAGACGGACTGCTTTTCCGGGACGACGATATCCAGGGTGACACGAAGTTATGAATTATGACACCGAACACCTTTGGCCACCTCTTGCGGTATTGGCCCCAAAAAACGACAGCAAAGCGACGGCGAAGCGACAGCAAACGCGGATCACGGATGCATTACCAAAGCCCCAAGCTTCCAAGATGCTGGGCGTCTCCTTCCACTCATTCGGGATCGGTTCTTCCATTACTGTCATACAGTCCTTGTTTCTCGTACTCTGCAAGCCAGCAAGTCCTTACCGACGCTTGGCTGAAGGATGATTGAGGAATTGTATAAACAGGTGGTCAAAGAACACAGCAGCGTCGTGGGGGAAATCGACTCATCCGAACTACATATCAACCTGGGCTTGCACTCCTCGACCGGAGTCATTCTGCATAAGCCAAGGCAGTGAGACCTACGACGACACATTATGGGAAGCTCGAGATGTTGCAGTGTGTACATGTAGGTTTCCGGGTTATGTATACCGCGACGACATCAGTCATTTGCTGGAGTGTTAGATAGCAGAAGGAGTAAACTATAAGAGACTTTCCGCATCTGTTACACTTGCTGCGATGATTGTGTGATGGTAGCAGAAACAAGTCATTCTTACGTCTTTCTCTGCTCTGCTCGCAATAGAGGTATATGGATTGGTTGCTGATGTACTGACTACCTGATACCCTTGTAGATTAGGTTGGACGCCCGGATCCAAATTGCATATGTATCGGGTTAGGTAAGTATTATAGGTGGTCTTTTTGCAGAAAAGTCATTCCTTTTCGGTCGTAAGGCTTTCAGAAATGGCACAGACGCAAGATGGACATTAATATGATATATGGAACGCACCGACAACAAAATACCCACCACTACGGCAGTATGTATGTCTGGAACTTGTATAAGACGCAGAAAATGCCTTTTCAAATCACTTTAACTAACTCTAGCAGATGTCCTGCCTGTATGTGAACATTTTATCCTTGCCGGCCATGCTACTCTATTCCTGTCATGTCCCCCTTGTTCTATTTGTATATTCATTACCATCACTTTGTGCACAAGATCATCGTGTGACAACAGCCCTGCGAGAGAACTGAACCGGCCCGGCGACCAAAGAACTTGGTCTCACCAACTTGTCGGTATATTTTGTTTCCGTTGCCGCAGTGGTGGTACGCGACAGGCAGTGACAGCGTGATGGCAACAAAGATTTACCCTCCCCGAGCGACTCTAGCTCTGGTTGTGGCATACCGATGTCGGGAAAGTGAAATGTAAGCTTGTCTATCATCTTCAAATTCCCTAGAAGACTCTTGGCCCATATAAACGGATGCAAATCGAGCAGCTGGCGCGGTGGTGTGGTGGCAATAGTGCGATTTGGGAGCGAACTACTGACGCCGAGGTCCAAGCGAGTCGGCCCTGGCACCCTGGGAAGTCCGAGATGACTATGTAACAGACAATACCTTTGATCCTTACGGAAATGTGATTTGCCGCGAATTCTTCACATAAAGTCGTCACTAGAATGTCATATTAGTCGGGCAATCTGCAGCGGTTTCACATGACGATGAACTCACTCTCCAAAGGCGTCGTCGTCATAGGTGGCAGTATCGTGCGTGTTAGCACGGGATGTGACCAGCTGTGTCTTGGTCTTTTGAGCTTTGGTCTTCTTGCCCCCCTTCTCGGCCGCCTTCTCCTCCTTCATTTTCTCGTTACCAAGGGCAGTGAGGGTGCTGGCAATCTTTTTGATCTGGTCGCTAGGAAGATCTTTGGCCAGCTGCTTGGTGAACTCTTGAAGGAAGAGGGTGTAATGCGCTTTCTTGACGTTTGCAGTAAAGACAGGGACCATGGTGTTGCGGAGAGTTTCAAATTGACCCTTCGTCGTCGGCTTGAACAGCGGCAGAGTAGTCAGGTCAAATGTCGAGTCGGGGTTGCTGGCGTCAAGCTGGATCGTCGTAGCCGAAGCATTGGTAGCCTTACGACCAGATTTTCCGAGGCTGAGTCCGGCATCACCGAAAAGCTCCTCGGCGTGCTTGAGATCCGACTCCTTCTCAGTGCGTCTCAGCCTCAGCTTACGCTCAGTCTCGTCCTCTTCCTCTTCGCTCGATTCCTCCTCTTCGGCAAGACGGCGAGCCTTTTCAGCTTGGCGCTCAGCAATGCGCTGAGCCTTGGATTTCTTATTGGCGGCGGCTTCAGCCTCAGCCTTTGCCTTCAATTCGGCAGCCTTCTTGGCCTTCTCCCGCTCGACTTCAGAATCCTCGGCCGCGTCCCAGGAATCTAGAACCTGTATCATATGGCGTATTAGGAAAAGAGGACAGCCAAAGAACAGGGGCGTTCGAGGCGGCACCCACATCGTTATCTTCCTCATCGTCGAACTTATTACGGCGGACGGCAAGAGCGGCAAGAGGCGGGGATGGCGGGGCAGAACTGCCAGAGTCGCTTTCCTCCGCATCTGTTTATGTCGCAAGCGGTCAGCCAAAGTTCTCCTGAAGAGGTGAACTGCCACGACGCAAAGCTTCTGGGGCGAACATCGTCGGGATACCGAGATATGAGCATGCCGGAAACGTCCAGACCCGCTGAGACCAATGCAACTGCTGTGGTGCAATTTGCAAAGGCCACACTTGAGCGCCTGGTGTACTCGGGAAATGTTCACAAATGGCGATGCGATTTTGAGTATCCGGGCGCTTGCTAATGTTTATGCGCCGCTTCGGTGCGACGAGGGGTAAATGGGTACCAAGACAAGGACTCACCCCACTGTTTTGAAGGCATATTTACAAAGGTATTTGGATGGGTAGACTGGCGCAGGCGGTGGCTCTACTGTTGACGTTTCGAGGTGTTGGTTCGAGTTTGGGTTGCGACGAGCAGAAGTTTACAGGACGTGGGTAGGTAGTGTAGGGTGGAAAGGAATGAGAATAGGTAGGCCAGACAAATTGTTGCCAGATGTATGGAATCAAAAAGTGGCAGTTGTGAAAAATCATAGAAAGTGTTACGGTGTTACCTACGATATACCTACGCGTACAGCAGTACATCATCGCTGCATCAACTCATGTACAAGTACCAAAATCTAACAAGGCTGTACTACAGTGCACTGAACCAATATTACGCAGTGATTGTAGGTGCCTGCATGTACCTATCTACAGACCACTATTACTTCTGATACCTCAGAGTTAGGGCCAAGCTCTGTACAATTTTTTTTGTGGGCGGTTACGGGACTGAGTAGGTCGGCATGTTACCTGTCACCAAAAGGCCAACCTTTGTCGCAGCCCACGGAAGCATATGGAGGAGAAGACCTACTTTGCAGATACCTACATGTATGATTGGGCGATGGCCGATGAACAGCTTGGATGAAGAAGGGCCTGGAATCCTTCCTTCATGCGGGAGCCATTTTAACAAACATACATGATACATCTGAAGGACTGCCAGAGAAGATTCATGTACCTGGAGATAGTGCAGTACAGCAGTATGATAGCCAGGTACTCCCAGAAATCGATCGGCTTGATCGCGGGGTCACTCATCTTGTCTTCCTGATTTGAACAAGTCTTGCCTTCCCCACGAGTCACATGTGAGTACGACTTGGGAGATTGAGCAACACTGTACTGTTGCCTCCTTTTTAACGGTGAGTATTCTATTAGTGCGTACACTTTATGACGAGTAATGGTTTTTGCTACCACGAGCAGGCCAATGACATCGTACTGCATCTATCTCGCCTTACTTGGCCTTGTTGGCGAAAACAATTTGAGCAGACACACTGGAAAGCAATCTATCTAGCTGCAGCTACTGCCTTTCAACTGTCTGATGCCAACTTTGCTCAGGGGACACGGAAAGGAAGCTTGCATTTTCAAGTTTACTGGTCCTACACGTGAAGTGGCAGCATGGTGTTGGTCCCTCTCCTGGCCTCACCTTTGCTCATCTCCCTATACTGAGTGGGCTATGTGTATCTGACCTAATATCTGCTACCTTGGCAGGATCCCACACGTGGAGTCACATGTGTATATTTGCAAAGTGACCCGGAAGCTTTAAAAAACTTTTTAAAAAAAACCCGAGGTGGGCTATCCTCAAGATTACATAGTAGAAGATATATTGTGCTCTCGACTATAATAGGTAGGGGCCAACCACCAGGTCTCGTGTTCGAAAGTGTTCTGCGCTTGATTCTTGAGCTTCTTTCCAGCTCGCAGGTGTAAGTCATAGTAACTGTGACGTCCCTATTTCCTCTGTCTAGTTAGGTCTTCGCACCGAGTTAAACGGGCTTAGGTGATAAATTGGACAGGCTTGTGATCAAGTTACTGAACACGCTTCTTTCAAACAAGAGCCCGAAATTCTTAAAAAAGTTGACACAACATAGCATTGAACCAGAGACCTTCATTGACAGTTTGTTGGCATTACATTGTAATTATCAAGGAGTTATTTGTTTTTATTTCTTCCCCATGATGCAAAGAATATGGTAAAACCCAAGATTTCTTCAAGGGAAGCAGCAAATATAAGAAGGAGAAGAAAAGGAAAGTCAAAAGGAATGAAAGAGAGGAAGGGGAAGGGAAAAAAAAAGAGAAGTTTGCAGTGTCTCCCGGGGGTGAATTAAGTTACGACCAACACCTTCACCACACCTATCTCCATCAATTCAAGGCGGTTTGACAAGTGTACTCAGGAAGGAATTATCGGGCGGGTTATTTTCGGACCCCTTTGGTTATCTCAATTCCCGACAAGCAAGTCGAAGGCAGATTTCTTTTAATCACTTCCCCTTATTCGTGTCTCAACTCCCGCACATTATCTCTACTCAAGAGGGCTTTGGAAGCTCTTCAGCTGAGTATATGTGCCTGAAGTAGGAATATTCTCCTGGCTTGCTTTGTGTTACCACTGAAGGACCCAACACAAGGGCTCAACCGTAGGAAAGGGCCACCACTTAACCGTTGGGCCACGGGACCTACGTATCAATTCACCCCGGGAGGCACTGCCAACTTTGTTGAAGAGGTCCTTGTTATCAGTGTTTTATATGCAGCCAGTGAGCCACGTTTGGATTGGCAATTTGGGGTCGTATCTCCCACCCCACCTGGTCTGTGTGTTGTAAGTGCATGAAACATTGATATGTATTATTATACCAACTTATTAATTATACAGCAAGTGTTTGTGCCACGGGAGATGAAACTAACTGCTAACCTAACCTGAATGCTTAAACGGAAATCAAATAAAGTATTAAGCATGGCCGTGAATCGAACTGTCCTTGTCAAGTGTCCATGCTTGCGCTGAGATCAGTAAATGAGCTGGCAAGGGCACCCTTGCAAGTGCGAACAGAGAATGAAATGGACTATGTTTGAGAGATCTGCATACGGGCAGGCCATGTACTTATTTGTTACTCACCGTAAATAAACAACCAGAACATCTTAAAATATAAGAGAATGAACATGCATGGTGGGTGCCCTGCAGAGGAGATAGGTAGCTAGATGTAGCAAGCGAAACAAAACATCAATAAAAGGGAAAAAAGAAGCTTACTCGACCACCTACAAACTGTACAACAGTCTACCTCTCACGAAGCAACCATGGACAATTATACTTGAGTTTCTTGGCTGGATCAATTTGACTCTACAATATTCTGGCTCCGATGCATCTAATTTCATGTGGACCTATTTGGGGACTCCCTCCCTAGAGAATTTATTTTAGCTGCACACCACTGAGCTGCCGGGCTTTGAAGTCCAGTTCGCAGATGGTTGGTACCTTAAGCTTGAGGCCCGTTGGTAAACCAATGTTGTTATAAATTATAATACCTACCTCCTGCATGATGTTTACCTAAATGGCCCGCGCCATGTCACCGAGGTGTTACCTATTAACAAAGTTGAGGTCTGACTACGGAAGTACTTGTATCTAAGTAAACTCATGCCCCTCTTCTTACAGGTGTTGAAATAGGCGACTTTGGCCCGTCTTCAATGGAACAGTTCTTTCTCTTTGATGCTGGTGATAATCCACACCTTCGGGTATGTTCGGGCTCTGCTCCCATGCAGAACAGCCTCCACCAAGTAAGTCGGGAAAAGCACCCGTCTCACACCCACTTTAGTTCACTGACATTAAAGGTTTACTACAAAGTACTGCTGTAGGTAGGTAGGAATGTATAACGTTCACCAATATGCTGGACAGGAAGACTTGCCTAGAGCTCACAGTAGCAATGCTCTATGCATACATTACTTCAAGTATGTAACCTTAAATACATATATCCATCTGACATGTCAATCAGTTTAACCAGTTTACGTCATCAACTAGTGAAATGGCATATACACATAAAATGCACATATGAATGGTAGCGGGAAGCTACAATTGCATTATTCCAAACGAAAATATACCGGAACAGCTGTCTGGTGACCACGCGAAACCTGCTCGACAACCCTCGAAATCCCGTACTGGCTGTTGTGAGTCAACTCCGGCGTGCGGAGCGAGTGTGAGGCTTAGGAATTGTTTTTTTTTTTTTTTTCGTTTCCCGAGCCAATTGATGATATCAGAAATGCTCCACTGTCACAGGATTGCATCAAAAGTCCTGCTCGTGGATGTAACGAGAGGCCATCTCGATTCTCTTGAGTGGGCTGCTTACCGCCTGGAAGGAGGTACTCCACTCCTCTTCGCTCCAGCTGAGGTGACCTGTCTAGGATGACGGGCCTTGAAAATTACCTCTCCTTTGTTTGGCTGTGTGGTGCCCTCAGGTCCAAGCCCGAGTCAGCAACTGAGGTAGGTACGTGACCTATGCAAACGTATGGGAAGTCAGAAAATAATAAAAGCCTGGAATCCTGCCCGAGAAGGTGTGCCTCCCCTCCGTTGACCACCTCTGAAATTAACAGTCCATTCAGACATATACACACATCGAGTGGTAATCATATCTTAGGTACTTACCTACTCCGTTCGTCGTGTTACCCTTTTCTTAGTCATCATCTAGACTATATCAATATATCCGAACCTGAGTATCAGGAGATTCCCACATCGATGCTGTCAACTAGGACCCAGGCGAAGCTGTGCTCTCCAAAGCATGCTGCTCAACTTTCCCGTACCCTGGTACCACGCGTGTCAGGTGCCACGACGAATCATCGCCTGACTAGTATCCGTCCTGGCATCATCTATGTCTCGTCGTTACAGCGACATCACACTCGATATAGGACAGTGCGGGCTTTCTCGACGACGCCCATAGCCCATCTTCGCGACTTCTTCCCAGCCAAAGAGACCGAAAATATCAGGGAGACACCACCGGCGTGGCCACACCATGGCTACACTGAGGAGGAAATGCTGGCCGTGGTGCCTGCCCATCGCAAACCGGTGACGTGGGGCGATTATTTCGCCTGGAAGTTCATGCGCTTCTGTCGCTGGGGCATGGACTTTTGCACGGGAATGCGCAGCGAGCAAAAGGTCGACAAGAACAACCCCACTACGGCCACGCACACCATCCGGCCGCTTACCGAGTCCCAGTGGATGATCCGCTTCCTGTTCCTCGAGTCCATAGCCGGGGTCCCGGGCATGGTGGCCGGCATGCTGCGGCACCTGCACAGCCTTCGTCGCCTGCGGCGCGATAACGGCTGGATCGAGACGCTGCTCGAGGAGAGCTACAACGAGCGGATGCACCTCCTCACGTTTATGAAGATGTGTGAGCCGGGCCGGTTCATGCGGCTCATGATCCTGGTCGCCCAAGGTGTCTACTTCAACGGCCTGGTGCTGTCGTACCTCATCTCGCCCCGCATCACCCACCGCTTCGTCGGCTACCTCGAGGAGGAGGCCGTGCACACGTACACTATGGCCATCCGCCAGATCGACGAGGGCCACCTGCCCAAGTGGGCCTCCCAGGACTTCGTCGTGCCAGACATCGCAGTTCGGTACTGGCACATGCCCGAGGGCCGTCGCACCATGCGCGACCTCATCCTTTACATCCGCGCCGACGAGGCCTGCCATCGCGGCGTCAACCACACCTTCGGTAACCTTGACCAGAAGGAGGATCCCAACCCCTTCGTCAGCGACTACAAGGGCGACCGGGTTCCGCCCCGACCCGCGCTCAAGGGCGAGGGGTTCCAGAGGGCCGAGGTCCTGTAAAGAGAGACTGCTCAGGTGTAAGATCATCGTCTGTGTTATTAGTCAAGTGTTTTTCTGTTGGGCGTCCTGGCTCATGGGTTGGATCAAAACTGTGAGGACGAGGCGCAAAGGCATGCGTTACCTCTCGGTGTCTTTAGAGAAGACATACTATACTAGATCGTCGATACCCCATAGATACTAGACACGAAGAACGTCTGGGTCGTGTTTCCTCTCGAAAGTGGACCTATACTCCCTGCTCTCCGATAAAAATAGACTCTCTGCTTATCACCCGCACATTTTGCCTGTCGATATCTTTCTTGATTAGCTTGCTATGACATCGAACTATGGTCTCCGCACAGGTACTGGGAGTGGGCGCGTTTGTCTTGACAGAAACCGCAAAACCTGTCGTCGTTCTACAGGATATTGGAGTCGAATTCCCAGATATAGTACTAGTGTTTGCAATCCACGGCAACGTCAACCACGCCAAGCACCAGGGAGTAGCATAATATTTGAGGAACAGGGGGCAGGGGTTTCGGGCGTCATGATCTCCACGAGCTCATGAAATTCAACATTCGCAAGCAGACGTGGCATACGCCGATTTGGCTTCGAATCTCCCACTGGTGACTAACGAGCCCAGACCCTCAGTAAAACTCTCGTTATATAAGAGAGCGGCAATCAGATAAACCTCGGCAGCCTACTGACGGACTGTTCCTACATGACTTTCTTCAGCTCAGGGGTCGTCTATGCAATACTGCATAGGCCGAGTCGAGTGACCCTCCATACAAATGGTAATCACCTGGACTGGGCAACTTCATGACGCACCACACTAATATAGCTGGCGATATTCGGCTCATGAGAATTCGGCCTTGGTTGTTGAGTAAGCGGAAACTTCCGGGTTCGTATGAAAGGGTGTATGAGCGAGTATGCTCTGGTGCCTGAGCCGAGCCACGATCCCGATGCCTCTGAGCTACAAGGCCAGCCCGGGAAGACTGGGGTGGCTCGTCGTATTCGGTATATGTTCGTCGACGTGTGACCTTGACCTTTCGTCGTCAAAGTGATTGAGAAGCCCATTGACACCTTTGGACTGGACTGGAGCTGCCGATGCCCGTATGGCCGAGTAACTAGGCCTATTAGCTAGAAAACGTCTGTTTCTACATTCTCAAGCAGAGTGAACTGAGTCTCGACTACATGAGTGGTTGGTGGACAGCAAACAGCGCTTATCTGCTGGGAAGCTCACTGAGCCTCGTATGCCAGAGCTTCCAGTGTATTTTGTAAAGCATTGTAAAGTAAACATGAGAATTCAGCGGCACCATAGGCGATGTATGTGAGATTTGGCAAATTGGAACTGAGATACAACAGTATGAAGTGTTGAATGCGAGTGTGGGCCGTTCTTGAGTGGATTTGTGTGAGGACTTTAAAGCAGGCAAGGTCGACCAGTTCTGGCTAGCGTGCCTGCTGCTATTGGTATAGCTCCTCTTCTGGTCGAGAGAAGCTCACCAATCAGGCTGGTCTGTGCACCTGCCAGTCTCCCCTTCGCTTTTTTGGCCGCTCTCTGCCAGTCTCTTCTTCCCTTTGGAAAAAGTCTCCATTTGCCAACACCCCCCAAACCAACCACGTCCCTCGACCTCCTCTCCTTCAATTGCAATTCGGTTGCAATTGTTTTTTCCCTTCTCGTAGAGGACTTCATATACCTCTTTTAATATGTTCCGAAACGCCCTCCGACAGTCCACGCGGGCCGTGAGCGCCATATCTGCCTCTGGCAGAGTCGTTGCCGTAGGTCCTGCCTTTCAGCCATCAATGGCCGGTCCAATGCCATCAAAAACCTCATGCAACTGGTCGCCGTCCATCGGGCCAGCCTCTGCCTAGCTCAGTTGGCCTTTTACCTTTGTTTTGATGGGGTTTTGGGGGCTTGACGGAGCTAAAAGCAAGCTGTCGCAGCTTGGGCGACAGGCTGTAGCTTGTTTTTCGGACACTTTCGGCTAACCCGTCTTTTTTTGCTCCCCCAGGCTGCACGAAATGCCGCACCCGCCGTCAGCATCCAGGCCCGGTCCTTCGCCGACGCAAAGGCCGCTCCCACCGAGGTCTCTTCCATCCTCGAGCAGAGAATCCGTGGTGTTTCAGAAGAGTCCAACTTGGCTGAGACTGGTCGTGTTCTCTCTGTCGGGTATGTGGATCCATCCGTTCAGCACGAGGGTTTTTTATTGGCGCGTAGCAACATCACGACAACAGCTTCGCCATCCGAATGCCACAACTCCTTCGACTACCGAATACCCGTCGTCCCCTCGCCCCGAGGAATATTTGCAGATTATATCGTTCGGGGTCATGGAGGTTCTTGTCGCTAACTTTGGTGCTTGTCCAGTGACGGTATCGCCCGTGTGCACGGTATGGCCAATGTCCAGGCCGAGGAGCTGGTCGAGTATGTTCCAATTCGCTACGTATAACTTTGACTTTATCCTGACGTCGGGCAGGTTCGCCTCTGGCGTCAAGGGAATGTGCATGAACTTGGAGGCTGGCCAGGTCGGTGTTGTGCTTTTCGGTTCCGATCGTCTCGTCAAGGAAGGCGAGACCGTCAAGCGTACTGGTCAGATTGTGAGTAATTCCATTTGCACTTATTTTATCGGGAAGTCCAAGCTTACGCTGTCTTTAGGTTGATATCCCCGTCGGTCCTGAGCTGCTCGGCCGTGTCGTCGACGCTCTCGGTAACCCTATTGATGGCAAGGGACCCCTGAACACCAAGGAGAGACGCCGTGCTCAGCTCAAGGCCCCCGGTATCCTGCCCCGTCAGTCCGTCCGCGAGCCTGTGCAGACTGGTCTCAAGTCCGTCGATGCCATGGTTCCCATTGGCCGTGGCCAGCGTGAGCTGATCATTGGCGATCGTCAAACCGGAAAGACTGCCGTCGCTCTGGATGCCATGCTCAACCAGAAGCGATGGAACAACGGCACCGATGAGAAGAAGAAGCTCTACTGCGTTTACGTTGCCGTTGGCCAGAAGCGATCCACCGTCGCTCAGCTCGTCCAGACCCTTGAGGAGAACGATGCCATGAAGTACTCCATTGTCGTTGCTGCCACCGCTTCCGAGGCCGCTCCTCTCCAGTACCTCGCTCCTTTCACCGGTTAGTACACCTGTTTTCGGGTTTCATCTGTGGAAGGCCGATGAAGCTGCAACCAGGACCTCTTGTGTCTAGTGCAGCTTCGACGGTTACCTGACATTCTTGGGCCTGTTGATATCACAAGCGGACAGTTCCCCATGGCTAACTGGAATACCTAGGTGCCTCCATCGCTGAGTACTTTAGAGATAACGGCAAGCACGCTCTCGTCGTTTACGACGATCTGTCCAAGCAGGCCGTTGCGTACCGTCAGATGTCTCTGCTGCTCCGTCGCCCCCCCGGACGTGAGGCTTACCCCGGTGATGTCTTCTACCTTCACTCCCGTCTGCTGGAGCGTGCCGCCAAGATGAACGATAAGCTCGGTGGTGGCTCCATGACCGCCCTGCCCATCATTGAGACCCAGGGTGGTGATGTGTCAGCCTACATTCCCACCAACGTCATCTCCATCACTGACGGCCAGATCTTCTTGGAGGCTGAGCTGTTCTACAAGGGTATCCGACCTGCCATCAACGTCGGTCTGTCCGTCTCTCGTGTCGGTTCCGCTGCTCAGCTCAAGGCCATGAAGCAAGTCGCCGGCTCCCTGAAGCTCTTCTTGGCCCAGTACCGTGAGGTCGCTGCCTTCGCCCAGTTCGGTTCCGATCTTGATGCTTCCACCAAGCAGACCCTCAACCGTGGTGAACGCGTAAGTCTTCACTTTCGTGAGCAGTCCATGTGTGAGGACTATTACTAACACGCCTCTGTATAGTTGACCGAGCTTCTCAAGCAGAAGCAGTACTCTCCCATGGCTGTCAACGAGATGGTTCCTCTCATCTTCGCCGGTGTCAACGGTTACCTCGACAATGTCCCCGTTAACAAGATTCTCCAATGGGAGTCCGACTTCCTAACCCACCTCAAGACCAACGAGTCTGATCTGCTGGCCACCATTGAGAAGGAGGGTGCCATCAGCAAGGACCTCGAGGCCAGATTACGGGATGTTACCACCAGCTTCACCAAGAGCTTCCTCGCCTAAAGCGGGCGAGGATTGATTATAAATAACATCTGTGCGGGGCCAATGTCTATATCTTGAGGACCTTAGTGGATGGAACTGTTTTCGTTTAGAGGCGGCGTGTACCGATGGGTGCCGGATGCTGAGGAGACGGGTTTGAGATGGATAATTCCCCCAGCTCCAACCCTTGTAAAATAGAGCCGAAAACTCAAAGAGCACCTTGATTCCTTTTGTCTTGTATACCTGAGCTCCCTCCTATCTGTGTCTAGTGTTGATATTATTGAGATGTTCTTGTCATTCAGTGGCCTTTGCATAGGGTAGCGTCTTGTGGCAAGCCATTATTCAGATTAAAGAGTATGGTGCTATGCGGCATCGACCTTGGCAATGCTTGCCCAGAGAGACCTGTCTCCCTTCTGCAGACTTGTGGTACGTGGATAGCATAACAACCTCGAGGAGCTCTGGCATCGCATCAGTAGGCGAGTGCTTTTGTTTGTAGACACTTTTCATGCTAGAAATAATGTGGTACCAAGGGGCAATTGTGACTCTCTGCATATGTATGCCCTGGTATCAACCCCGTGGATAACTCGCTTTTATTACAAATAATATAAGTACTATGTAATAGCTATGTAAAAAGTAATATTATTTATAGCTTTTTCTTTAACTTACTATTCTATAAGACATTTGTGCAGCTACCTACCTCCTTATCTGTTGCTGTAATAGACTGCAGAAATGGTGAGTGCAGTGGCAGGAGTAGTTACCTGAACTTCACACTGTGGCGTACTGTCGTAAGTGTTACAAAATGGTCAAGAAGAGGTTCCGGTCTCCGATTGGGTGACTACACTGACATCATCATCTCCGTCATTGTTTCCCTTCCTCGCTCTGGTCAAATCCTGGAAATTTACTTTAGATCGTTCCAATCTCCAAAGAGATCTACACGCTAAAAACAACCTCACTTTCCATCTACAAAAGCGTCCGTTTTCTCGCAGTAAGAAAAGCTGTGACCTATAAAGAGGAGTAGTTGACCGATCCATCATCAATCGTATCGACTACCACAACCAGATCTTAAGGCATAACCAAATACTACCAGCTGGGACAGGAATACCAAGGACAATACAAAAAAGACACGGTACTCAAATGAGCGGCAGCAGCAACACAAACACCGAAATGTCGTCGGCAACAAAAGGAATCATTAACAAGGTGCGCCAGATGGTGCCACCGATGTTAGAGACTTTTCATAAAGGTGCGTACTGTGCCACCACATAGCATTGATACAGCATACAAACAGACCTCAAATCCAATCATTCGTCGAAACTGATGAGGTGATGGTTCGCAATAGGCCAGCTTGGTCGAGTAGCTGTCATTGGAGGCAGTGAGGATTATACAGGTGCACCATATTTCTCAGCAATGGCGAGTGCGAGGCTAGGTTGCGACATGGTATGTTAGCACGAACCGCATATGACAACAGCTCAGATATTGACCTCGTCGTTGAACAGTCACATCTCATCTGCACACCGGCGGCAGGCGCCGTCATTAAAACCTACAGTCCCAACTTGATGGTGCACCCTCTGATGCGTCAGACGCCATCGCCCTCACAGGCATCATCCACACCTGCAGCGGACAAGGACGCTGAGCAAGTCTCCAGTAACATTATCGACATGCTCCCGCGGCTGCACGTTCTTGTCATCGGCCCTGGCCTGGGCCGTGACCCTCTGATGCAGGAGACGTGCGCCAAGGTCCTCGCTGCGGCGCGCAAGAGTAGGATCCCTGTCGTGATAGACGCGGACGCCCTCGCCATTGTGATAAAGACACCCGAGCTCGTCATGGGCTGGCGCGAGGTCATCCTGACGCCGAACGTAGTGGAGTTCGGTCGTCTGTGGAAAGGAGTATTCCCCGATGAGCAGCAGCAAGAAGGGAAGGATGGAGATGCGGACAGCAAATCAGAGTCGGCGCAAGTCGAGGCTCTCTCCAAGGCCCTCGGCGGCGTTACCATCGTCCAAAAGGGTGGCAAGGATTTAATCAGCAACGGTGAAACCACACTCGTTGTCGATCTCAAGGGCGGCCTCAAGAGATCCGGTGGCCAAGGTGATACTCTCACCGGATCCATCGCTACCTTCCTTGCCTGGCGCAAGGCATACCTAGACGGACTTTGGGAACATGGTGGACATCTGCAGGAGGCAGAGACATTGAGTCTTGCAGCCTTCGGAGGTGCTGCGATCACGAGAGTATGTGTTTTTGACAATGTCGACTCGGACTGTGAATCATCTTCTATTCAGTTGGCTGACTGTTGGGCACAATAGGAGTGTTCACGCCTCGCTTTCGAGAAGTACGGTAGAAGTCTACAGGCCAGCGATCTGACTGACCAGGTACACGTCGCATTCATGAACATTTTTGGCGAGCCGACACCCACAAGGTAAGCAACGGTCCTTGTCCCTGTCCGATATGCCCGACGATCTGCATTCTGACAAATAGCAGCTAGGAATCGGCATCACGCGAATCTATAGGTTAATATAACTCTAAGAGCGGCAGTAGTTTGGCACAGTTCCGGTTATAGCTGCATGGCTTGAAGCGACAACATGAAGAGTCACATTCCATGGCGTATTATAGAGGTTCGGGCTCGGTTCTGTCAGTAATTAGAAACTAATGAATTCTGTGCTAGCTTTCGCGGGTTGTCTAATGAAACAACCCAGTGTCTTGCTCGGAATCTCTCACTTCCAGTGACCTGACTCAGCAAGCTCTGCTGATTAAGGTAACCAAATTAAATACCTTGTGCATCTGAGGAGTAGACAACGGACAAGAATTCAGATAGTGAGCAGGTCCGGGCGAGCTTACAGGGACAAAACCAGCTGCCTCCCCTTTCTTGTCATACTGCTATATAGCAATGGAGACAGAAAATTCCTATCAAATACAGCTCAAGCCTCGTGTTGTAGACTTGCTGGCATGCACCGCCGTGGCCGTGAGGGCTTCGGTCATTTGGTAGTCTTGTGACGGAGTTGTCAAATGCTGTGCCTCACTGGTGCTCATCTGGAAAAAACAAAGTTTTATGTACGCACAGAAATGATCAACACACTCCTTGCGCTGCCATATGTGAACGATTGGTAAGAACCTATCTAGATGCAGCTGTCTCGTGCATTTGTTACTGTGTCTCCTGTAGCTCGGTAATTTGCCGGTAAGACTACTCGTACGAAGTAGTTACACATCCAAAGGTTGAGCAGGCACAAGTTGCATCAACCAAAGATGCCGACCGAAAAGGCACCGCTTTGAGAAGCAGTGTTGTAGCGCTTGTTGAAGCGGGAAGCTCATTGAGAGTGTGTACAGTTGTAGCCAGCTTCCATAGTGCGGAAAATAACATGGGTGCCGGGTCATCATTCTCACTTCGGTCCGGGATACGTCGGCTTGTACATGTTTAACCTAGACGCAGGGTGCCGTTGTCGAGATCCCAGAGCTGCGAGATGTGATGCGAGAAGACAAACCGATGCGGGCAGCCTCTCTTCCGCCAGATGACCAAGAAAGTAAGTACGTTTAAAGATTGCCCGCGAGAGGGTCGTTGCGTGTATAGCGGTAGTGTTTACCTAGTCTGGAGGCTATACTCTCTGCTGTTTGGTCCAGTGTCTAGGTTAAGAGGGTTTCATGTTGCCATAGCTTCGTTATGTGAATCGAAGGACTTTCGCTATTCAGCCAGCGGACTGCATCAAAAAGGGAATTATTTCTATTATAACGTATATGATTTGTCGAAGCAGTGCATGGTCATAGTGGCACCATGGGTATGGAGCCATAGAAAAATTCCTTGGGACCAGAGGCTGGCCTCTTCAAGCTTAACGACACGGCATGTCTGGGGGTCTGGGGTGAACCGCCGCTTTGTGGGGTTGCATCCTGTGAGTTTGACAGAAAGCCCAGCATGGATCATAGGCTGGGATATGCGACAGCGTACATAGGCAGGGAACATGTTGTACTTAGGGTTGGAAAGCAACACAACGCAAGTTGCATTTCGGGCACTGGACTGGACCTTGGGGAGGGGATTTCGTACACGCAGTTTCTGAAACCATCCGATGAACCTTGGAGGCAAGTCACAAAGATGAATTATGTAGTCACAGATAATATCATCAATCCGATTACCAAGTAGATAGAGGTCCTTTGTCCCGGCCTTGAATCCGAAGTAGAGCGGTCAGTGATCAGATGAGTGGGAAGATGGACGGACGGAAAGACGAGGAGTGGTGAAATACAGCGTATACCACTGGTTAGGGACCTTATGCGATGTGATGGTCGATCACAAGTTCACAACAAGCCTAGATCCATGAAGCTAACCTATTTTGAACGGACCACTTACAAGGTCTGGGCAAGAGAAGATCTCAAATTGCCTAACTGGCATGTAGAGACGGGTCTCGACTGCGGACGGTTGTGATACAGACTGGAACTTGAAGGTCACACGGTACCTAGGTATCCGCAACACTGGCTTCCAGTCCGAGTAATAAAAGGCATTGTTTGAAGGGAGGACCGACAGCGCCTTGTACTCCTACTTCTTTTCTTTCCCTGGCCTCTCTTCAATGTCCCAAGCTTAAAAGTACCAAAGTTAAGACCCAATAGTGTTTGGCTGAGACTACCAGGTACCTACCTACAGTATTGCTTTTGTGAAATTGCTTTACAATCCATGGATGGCTGTACGTATGAATCACCCTCCCTGCTCTCTCTGTCCAAAGGGGGGTGACTAAGTAAGTACCTGGGAGTTCAGATTCTAAATGTTCCGACTCTTCCTTGTCTCCCACAACTTACGGCGTACCGTGTACGTAGCTAACCTGCCTACAAGTACGTGTAGGTGGGTGCCTTTTAAGCGCCGCACTCATTTTCCGCGATGGTGATCAGCTGCAGCGTTGCATCCGTAAGGCACGTCAGGGTGATGACGGGACACAAGGCACAGGGATGTAGCCACCTAGGCTTGGCTAGTAGCACATGTAATATTAAATTGACCAGATGGGAGTGACGAACTGGTTGTCGAGATGCTCAGGGCAAACTACTAGTACCTTAGGTACTTAGGTATTGCTCACTCTTCCTTTCTCTACTGCTATACGTTTTTGAAACTTGACATAGATTTCAATGCCCTTCGGTGCACTTTGCAGTCCAGCTTGCTCTCGGCACTTACCTACCTCCTGAATAGTCTTTCGAGATGATTTGGTTTCTGCGGCTGAAATGATATCCACAAACGTACAGCAGTACAGGGTCGAGACGCAGTCTGCACGTCCGACGTAGATATTTACCGGCTCCATGTGGGGAACATGCCATCCGGAGTCTTCTGGACAAGCGTCACTTCCTACCTAGTAGTTGGTAGGTAGTGACCTCGACGGTGCTTATGGCCACGCTGCACCACTGGACTGCGTCACTGCATTACTCTAGTTACGCCTTGGCAAACTCGACTGCTATGTGTTCGTTACCTAGAGTTAATATATGTGAGTCTATACCTATTGTACAACGGTACCACATCCTTCCCCTGTTACTGCATCGGCAAGCATCCCCAAGGTCGTGCTACCCGAAAATGCGGCCTATGTGAGCAACTGCCCAAACTCAAGATAAGCATAAGTCCGCACCAGGACGAGGGCTGGAAAGTCTGCGACTGGAAAGAAGGTTCAAGTTGCTTTTATAAAAACACGAAGGCAGTAAATGGAAGGAGGTACCAACATAGAGGCAATCCAGCAAATCAACCTACCTACAGGCTACCTAGGTACATGTAACCTTAATAAGTTAGAATCGGACCAACAAGGGATTTGCTTGGCAGTCACGCCAAACCAGATACCAGCACGGCGTACTAATGTAGGGAAGGAAAGGCATGCCCAAGTTCTTCCTGCACCTTGAAGGTAGTAGCCTGACATAACGGTCGGTTGAGCAGGTGCTTACACAGATGTAGGTAGTCTTGGAGATAGAAGGGACTGTTCACGGTTGACTGGTAGTACTAAGATATTTTCGAAATCAAACACCGGCAGATTTTTCTGACTGGAAGTTGTTTCTTGATTTTAATCATGATGCTTTTGCATGAATTTCGTTGTTTATTACCAAGGCATCACACCGTCTATCCTCCCTGCATACATTTACACATCGGTACTAGCAGGTACCTTCCTCAATGCCAACCAACAGCACATAGAGTACCGTACCCGCTGTTAATCGAGGTACGTGTAGGTACCTGGAAGGGTTAAGTTAGTGCGTTCGTCACACCTGTGGATTTTCCTATATTAATGTATTGCTTGATCTACCTAGCCTTAGGCAGCTCCAACGACGGGAGTCAGACAGAGGAAAGGAAAAAGAAAAGATAGATCTAGGAGCATCTGAATTCCATATTCTCCCTCATCTCATGCCAGCCAGAACTCAGTCATGAGCCTCGACCTCTACCATGGGTAGAACGCCCTTCTCCCTTTTCAGCCCTCCAAATACATATGCCACACACTCCCTCTTTCCTCTTCTTCTGTCTCTCTCTTTCCCTGCTCGGGACTTGATTGTCTACCGCTGAGCTACCCACCCGACTTCCATTGTCAACCAGTCACTTTTCTACACTCCTATCTACGTCTTGGCCAAGGCAACGACTACCTGAACATTCCTCTTCTTAATACCACCAGTGTGGCCACTGTCACTCAGAGCCAGAGCCGAAACCTCCCTAGATACCTAACTGCTTGTGTATTCGGGTAGTCTTCTCAGGTGGCTGTCCCATGTCAAGTGACGGCGAGGATTTGACCCAGACGCCAACATCGTCCTCAAATCTGACAACTAAGACACTCAATCTGTTTCCCACCGCCCCGGGATTCGACTGCCAGTTTCGAGACACCACAGCTAAAGCCCGTACGGACCGCCATCGACCTTATCAGCTCGACCGTTCCTCACTGTGTTTCCGTTAAGCCTTCGTCATTGTGTGATCCTAATCTTAAGTCTTTCATTTTATATGGGCGGTGTGTAAGGCTTCGCCCTACATCTCGGCCTCCTCATCGACCTTCCAATATACAGTCTGCCGTACATTAGACGCCGTATTAGGTCATCCCGGCCTTACATTGTTCTTGGAAGTGAACCAAGTGCTGCCACCTAATATTGTCCTCAAATCGTGGCAGGCCACAGAGCTGAGCACAAGAGTCTCTTTTTTCTGTAATACGTCGCACCTAACCCCTTAACGCTTTTCCGTAATATTCTCGTCAACGCCGATATACACGAAATTCTCGTGAGTTGAAGCTCATTTCCCACCAGTGTAAGACTTATATGAACGGACCAAAGGGCTGACCAGACGATCAAAGGCTACCGCAAACACAGCCTCTCATTCGTCCGTGGAAGATGACGAATGGACTGGAGAAGTTGGAAAGGCTGTTCTCCGGGTCACGGAGGAGGGAGCGAGGCAGATCCAAGACAACGCAGAAGCAACAGAAAGCACCAGTTGCTAGTATCCGCCAGCCTTCGTCGCCCATCTTCCCGTCGCCCTCCTACCTAAGGCCTACGTCGATGCATATGACTCCTCGAGACCCTCAGATCGATAAACCGGAAAAGGACAAGAGCCGCTCTTATAGCGTACCTACCATACGACAAGCACTCATAAAGCGATCATCAGGTGCCTCTAGTATCACTGTGGTTGCCCGTCAGCCTAGCCGACCCCTGGCTCCTGCTTCATCACCAGGGCATAGGAACAGAGACTCACAAGCCACGTCACAAATAGCGCGCTTCAGATTTCCGGAAGATTCATTATTCAAGGGTAGTCGAAGGGCAGGGAGCCCAGACGAAGCGGAAACGAAGTACCTCTCTCGGGACCCGTCCCCAAGAGCGTGCGCTGCTGAGCTCCCTTCGGAAAGTAGTCTCTCAGATTGGAACCCGAAACCGATATCATGTCTTTTCAACCCACTCGATTTTGCGACATATGCAAATGGTGATCTACAGGCCTTTATTAACGATGGCGCAGAATCCACTCTGCTACCTTCTCCTGAATTTGCGCCGTCAACGTTGTTATCTGATAAATACGATAAGGCTGAGGAGGCCAACCTGCTGTCGGAGGCTTTTTTCCCTCAATCGAAATGCCACTCGGTTCAAAAGTTGACGTTGAGCCTAAGGCAGCAATCGCTGCTGCATCTTGGTCAACCCAACCCGGACTCTTCACCAGCTTCAGATCGCGAACAGGAGATCCCAAGTTTCGGTATCCGTCGATCATCGTCCCTGAGTGCTACGTTCTCGCCATGCAGCTCGAGACCAGATACGCCATTGATGCCCAGCAGTGCATTTAGACGTGGGCGAATTGCCCGAGAGACATGGGGTAACAGATTTCAGGATCTTCGTCTCAGACATTCTTCCGAGAGACTAAGTGAAGTTGTGACGAATGCTACGCCGTTACGAAACTCTGCGAGCACATCGACACTTTCGCTCCTAGAATACCAACTTGGCGCAGACAACGTCCTCAGTGAGCCTTCCTTCGACGACTTTTATTCCTTAAGCGATGACGATATTGCTGAGAGTTTACCCCCCGTGGCCGTGTTTGACTGTCGCGCCCCTCCGACGCCATCTCCCAAATTTCAACCGAGGCCTTCCGGGAAGAGTCAGTTGCAACTGTCCTTGGCGTCTCAAAGCGCCGTATCTGGGCATCCGCCCGGAGAACTCACCCCACCATGTACTCCAATAACCCTGCACTTTATTGCGCGGCCTTATTCACCAATCGCCTCTTTGGCGACCGTTGGCGTGCAACTGGCAGCCGAACTTGCTAGGACATGACTTCGATGCATTGTCCAAGCTGAATTATGGCCCGCAGAGGGCGGAAAGGGCAGTTGTCTGAATAAAAGACCTAGCACAACGCCCGTCTGAGCTCCATGACCATGACAGCAGCCACAGACAACAGCTACGACTGAGGAGAGAAGTGAAAGTTCGAGATAGCTGTGGAGACGCACCTGGCGGCACCGAGTCGAGATCACTGGAGCGAAGACCAGGGTGTTGGAGCGCACCTCGACGAGACCTGATGGGGGTGGTGCGCACACTTTACCGAAGTCAAGCGCCAATGCTGGAGATACAAATCCCTATTAACGGTATCTTCAATGATTCAGGGACTGTGCTTGCTGCTTACTCGAAAAGGGAGTCTACCCAGGCCATATCAAGACGCGAAGGAGCCGGTCGAGCCCGAATCGAACAGCCATCTAAAGACGAGAATGCCCAGAACCTCGCTTGACTCTAGGCCATCTTCCTCCGAACAAATTATGCCTCTTCGCCCGGGGCATCTGAGTGATCTTACACGACAGATACTACCATGGCGTAGATGCAGCACCATTCAAGTGCCAAGCAAGGACTAGGCGATTTACCATGAAGTATCTGTACTAGAATGTCGGGGACTTTAACCAACAACTTGGAAGACGAATGTTGCGTGATGTCTCGTGGCCCAGTTTCGTGTAATTAGACAATCCCGTACCTACTGCGCAGGAATGCAGCTCATGATGCAACACTATCGCTATCTAAACGAGTTGTCACGACCTTTGAACTAGTAGGAATATTAGTGCGCTCTAAATTATGCAGGTCTAGGCTGCCCTGGGCTCGTATGACGATCCCGACCCTCGTCCAAATCTGAACTACCCCCGAGCGAGGTTGCTAGCACATAGGAGACATGGCGTGGCAGAAAGTGGCATTCAAGATGACAACTTCTTACCAAGAATGGTCCCAAGCCTCATTTTCGCTCCCGGTGCTCCACTTCAACTTTTAACCATCCCTATGCGCTTCTCCCTCTACCTCTTCTTCTAGCTTGTTGTCCTTGTGCCCTGCTAATCTCTGTGCCAGGTGTCTGATCTGCTGGGCAGCGGCTTCTCTCCCGCCTGTGACCGCTGTGCGATGGATATCGCTTATCTCTCTCACTAAGTTCGAGAGCGAACCGGCCACGTGAGTGGTTTTATGCTCGATCTCCTCCTGCGCCATGCGGCTGGTGTTGTCGATAGTCTGCAAGGTGCGCGCGTGGTGCTCATTGACGGCGCTGTCGAGACGTGCTTTGGAATCCCTGACCGCCTCGTCGAGATGCGACCTCTGGCTCTCGACTCCGTCACGCACCGCTTGCTTCCCCTCACTGACGGCGGCGCGGGCGTGGGCTGCATGTTCCTGGGCGTCGCGATCGAGGGCCTTGAGGTCCGTCTTGCGCCGCTGGACCTCTCGCACGGTCTCGCCCTTGATGTTTGCGAGCTCATCGTGGAGCCGCTTCTCACTCTGGTGTTGCTTCTCGAGGACAATACCCTCTGCCTTTTTTGCCAGATTCGAAACCAGGCCTTCGAGCCTACCGCCAACTCCGCCGCTACTGCCGCTGCCGCTGCCGCTGCCGCTATTGTCCATGCCCCTGAGATTGTTCGCCAGGCCCTCCAGCTTGGACAGATCGATGCCGCCGACTTTGTTATCCTTGGCGTCGCCTGACCCGCGGAGCTGCTGTTTTGTGATGGACGTGTAGCTGTCGGGCGTGTTGAGCTCGATGTCGGCTTTCAGGTTGTTGTACATCTTCTCGATCGTCTCCACGACCTCGTAAATGTTCAGGTTGTGCCCCGGGCGCATGAAGTCGCGCTCACGCTGTTCGATGAACTCGCGGATCTTCTTCCATTCGTTGCCGTACTAAATGAGCGACGGTGAGAAAATAGGGGTTGACAACAACAACAATCCATGCCAGACGTCATGATGTGGCTTTTTTAAACGGGGTCCTGTAGGGGACCATACGAAGAAACCATTGAAAGGTTAAGTGATATGCATTCTTACATATTTGAAACGGCCCGGCAGGCCGGAGCCCTTGAGAAAGGTGAGAAAACCGGCAATGACGGTGTTCAGGGCACCGAAGGTCGTGACGGCGCCGGAGCTCGCGCGCGCCGCGCCCAGAGCCGTCAGGCCGGCGGCGATCACAATCTGCAGGAAGTAGCACCCGTTGATGACGATAGAGAAGACCTTGAAGCTGTCTTTGGCCTTCTGTTCCGAGTGGACCACGCGCGCGTAGAGGCCGATGTTCGCCGCAGGCCGCGTGCCTCCCGGCCCGGATAGCGTGAAACCGAGGTACGGCCATGTCTGGATCCCCAGCATCAGGCGGAAGAAGGTGAGGGCGTCCTTCTCGGGGTCGAGGCCGTGGGGCCCGAGTTCTGGTGCTTGCCCTATGCCGGCTCCTTGCCATGGTGGTAGTGCTCCTCCCGCAACCGATCCTCTTGTATCTGCTTGTGCTTGTGCTGGCTCTGGCGCTGGCGGCGGATAAGTACTTGTTGGGCCTAAGCCAGGGCCTCCACCTCCATCTATGCCTGCTACACCAGGATGATGTATCGGAGGCGGTACTACGACGGGGTTATCTGGTGGCGAGTAATGGAAGATTCTCGAGATTAGGCCCTGGGTCGTCGAATGTCCGGGAGGTCGACCCTCGACGGGCCTCCGGTCAAAGAGTAGTCTCAAGGCTGCACTGATGAACCCGCTCATCGTCTTGTCTCGGCTGGCTCGGTTATGTCACGTATGTTTTACGGGCCAAGTTGGTTTCATTGACTCGACTGCTTGCTTGCACTGGCTAGTAGCTTCTCCCCTCTGGTCGATCCCACGCTACATACAGCAAAGCAAAGGACGAATCCAAAGGAGACGCGCAGGGAAAAGCAGGGCTTAGCAGGGGAGGAACCAAACAGAGAGAGGGAGAAAATACGCGGGTGTGTGTGCCATCGCACGCCACGGGACGGGAGGGCGTTTCTCTTGTTGGTTTACTTTTACTCTTCTTCCTTTCCATACGTACTTACATGCATACATCCAGACACAGCAACTATCTGGTGCCGATGCTCGAATCAAACCAGCTCCAGCACTTGTTGTGCATATGCCGAAACTAGCTCGATGGTGTGTTCCAAACCCCATGTGTCTCTTCCCTTGTACCCGGTGTGGGTAAATTTCTGTTCGTGGTGTGCATACAAATTCAATACCATGACCCAACGACCCCATGTCATTGACATGGGGTATGGCACATCATATCTCCAGGCTGCAGCGCTTGGCTGCCTTTTCAGCTGGGACATAGCACTGCGCAGTTTCCCGAAATGGAGTAACTTTATTTAAGATGTTCCCCGAACAGGGGGGGGGGGGGGGGGGGGGAAGAGGGCAAGGGTTTGTGATAGGGGCGTTCGGCTTTCATTCTCTCTGACTCTTCTCATCTTGCAACTTTGCACTGGTCTGCTTTTTGACAGGGAATGGGACACGCGCGGGTTGCTTGGATTACCCGGAAATGGCACACATTAAGCCAAGACGAGACAGACCGAGAGAACTGGACCAATGTTAAGCCTTTCTTCTGGAGGACTGAAGCACGCCCATGGAAATATATGTCTTGATGAATGTGCCTTGGTGAGCTCTGGCCCAATCGAGGTGAGGGGTGTGAGTCGGCAGGTTGATATGTAAGGAGGTAAATGTAAGAACACTCGATGATAGAATGGCTTACTCAGGTGGACTGCCGGATGACAGATGTATGGGGAACTTGGGTGACATTTGTGGAAGCGCCACATTACTTTTTATTGTTATTCTCCTCATATCTCACCTAGTCCTTTTGGTTGCTCACATCCCTGATATGTTTTCTACCAAGTTTTACCTACTCACATACTCCGGTGAGCTTACGGACCGAGATGTGCCGAAGTTGCGAAATATTCTTGTAATAGAGGAAGAGTTCTTCCGTCTACGGATCGATGAAATAGCATGGGACTATGTCTTTGGGACCTTGGCTGGGCAGTTTGGGTGGTGATGTTACTCGCAGATAAATAAGTTAACCTAGTCTAGTGGTAGGTCGATCGGTAGGTAGGTATTATCTAGAACGAAGCCTTATTTTTGGGGCACCACTGGCCTCTATATCGGTATGTGTCTCTTGTGTCTCTCGAGAGTAAGATCGAATTATGCCTTGCCAAACCTGGGGGGCTGCTGTCAGCAAGGAACTGATAGAGAAATGCCGTTGAACCAATACCCTTGCCCAGAGGGACTCTGACGTTCTGGGCATTTGTAGTCACGGGTTCATGCTGACTTGTATGCAAGCGAGATGGGACAGACATTGTGTGGTATCATGCATGTATGTAGTATGTCCACCACTTGAAAGCCCATCTAACACGCATCCATACACAAAGGCTCTATTAGTTCACCCTGGCGACAGGGGAACTCTTACCAGGTTATGCTTATTGGGAAAGTCCAGCAGGCTTTTTTTTTTTTTTTACATCGGGCTTCCAGCGAGTACCTAGTGTTACGGTTAGTCAATTACATGTGTCCGCTCGAGGGGAGAACCGTCCGAGGGGAGAGTCCAGCCGGGGTGTTGAGAGAAGCGAGAAGTGTCAAAACTGCGTATTGTACAACCACACACAGCCAACCCCTCCTCGGCAAGGTCCCCAGTGCTCACCGTCGAGACATTATCATGCAATGCAACACCTTGAGTTATTACAGAGCGTACCACCGTTCCAGATAGACCCCACACACTACGGTTCGCCATCAGACTCCGCCCTGCTGAACCATCACCGTTTTATGTAAGATAAGATCCTTCCGAGCAAGGGTTGAAGCGAGGGCAGGATGGCGGAGAAATGATACAGCAAGTCTCGTGACAGGGAAAGTTGGTTACAAAATCGGTGAAACATTACGAATCAGACATGGACGAACTGAATGCCAGATAACCCCCCGTTTCTTAGAGGCACGGGGCCCCAGGCAGCATCGCATCCCATGAGGCTCGCCTGCCCACAGAGCTTTTTGACTCGATCTATGAGCTTAGAGGAGGTAACACGCACCGACCAGAAGCCAAGTGAGAGTATTCAGGGCGATGAAATCTGGAACACAACGTTCCCATACTTACCTAGCAATAGACAAACCAAAGACACGGCTGTGACATCTCGCGTCGACAGACGAAACTGCAAAGAAAATGTAGGGAATTTGTTGTATAAGCTTTGTAAAATTTGGACAGCGAGGTCTGTCCCTTCCCGTTTCAAAACATGCATATCAAGTTTTGAAATGCGACCAGTCGACCAATCTTTTACTATCTTCTTTGCAAGCCACTGAGGATGCCCCATCACATGCTACTACTTTGACTCCTTGGAAGGTTTCCAAGCTGGGAGTGGCAGTGGCTCTGTAGGGCACTGAATCGGCGTTGCACAAACTACAAAGTTATTGTCAAACAAACATTTTTTCGAGGTTGATTTAGAGAGTAGTCTAGTAGGGATACGGGAAAGGATCACGGTGAGGTCAAAACGAGAATAGGTATTTCCCGTCTTTGGCAGCTCCAGGTTGCGGATATGCACTGTCGACCTAGTAGGACTAACCTTAGCAAGTTGGGTCAGTAAAAAGAGCAATATCTGTATATCGGGGCGTTATGGCATAGGCAACCTTGACGTAAAGTGAGTGATCTAATTTATAAGCTCTCAATTTGTAATCCCGCAGGATTACGTACCTACCATCTAGATAGTTCTGTTGCCTAGTATTCGATGCATCATGGTAGGTTACAAGTCGAAAATAGAGCCGATAAGAACTCCATACTTGGAGACTTGAATGAGAGTGATAAAAAATTGAGTTCGTCATAATTTGTGCTCCGTTGCCTACCCTTTCTCTGTTGAGCAGTCTTCACGTCCGTACGAGACATAATCGACGTTTCCGTGCTCCTATACGCGCACTGCGATCAGTCGACAAAGCAGTGAATAAAGAGACATTAGGATGGAGGAAGAAGCACGTCGGCACGATGATGACAGCGCCGTAGTCACGGCAGACCAGCAAGCTCCGTGTTTCCTTCGACGCACCTGTTTTGTGACATGGAATAACCTTCGCCATGTGAGATCGTTTCCTTCGTCTTCAGGAAAACCGCCCTATCCGTCAATCTCTGGCATTCCCAAGACATCGCCGGACCGGTTGGCTCTCGCTGCCGGCCAATCCGATGCCGCGACAGCAAAGACAGTGCTGTACCTCGCATATGGCTCGAACCTCTCAGCCGAGACATTCCTCGGCATGCGCGGCATCCGTCCAGTCAGCCAGATCAATGTCTCCGCGCCGGCCTTCGACCTGGCCTTCAATCTTCCTGGGTTGCCTTACGTCGAGCCTTGCTTTGCGAACACGCGGCCGCGCAAGGGACCCAGACCGCCTAACCCTGTGCCTGTTCCGGTTCCGGGGAAGCCGCCCAAATTCCCACCGTCGCCCCCACCAGCTGCGAACCTATTATCCCCTTCCCTTCCGGACCGCGGACCAACCTGGTCAAAGGGCCTCTATGGTGTGGTCTACGAAGTGACGCCCGAGGACTACGCGACCATTATCAAGACCGAGGGGGGCGGGCAAGGGTACAAGGACGTCCTGACCCCGTGCTTCGAGCTGCCGTCCGCCGTGCACATCCCCGAGAAACCCCCTTTTCCCGACCTACCGCCGAAGCCGTTCTTCGCGCATACGCTCTACGCGCCCTTCTTGCCCGATGTTCCGGACGACCGTGACCACGACGATGACCATGACCGCAACGATGGTGACAGGAGTGACAAACCCAATGTCCCAAGAAAAACAAAGTCCATCCTCCAGCGCCTCCTCCTCCCCGTGCACCGCACGCACCCGTTCGAGGACTACGCCCAGCCCTCCGCCCGGTACCTGAAGCTCATCCGCGATGGCGCCCGCGAGCACTCCCTGCCCGAGGACTACCAGCTCTACCTCTCGAAGCTGGAGGCGTATGCCCTCACCCGGCGCCGCCAGCACGTCGGTCGCGTCCTGTTCCTGCTATTCGCGGTTCCGTTCCTGGCGCCGCTGCTGCTGCTGGGCCGTCTCTTCGCCGACGACAGGGGACGGAATCCGCGCTGGCTCGGCCTGCTGACCACGGCCGCCATGAACTGGTGCTGGATGGTGTACGATGCAGTCTTCAAGCCCCATTTCGGCGACGGCGAGAGGACCATGCCCCCCGATGACGAGCATGACCATGGCAAGGACGGTGACGGGAGTGCGTCGATGGCATGGACGAATATCAAGAGTAGGATGAAGAATACATCGGCTACCAGAGGCACAGATGGGACGGAAGACGAAAAGAGTAGGTTACTGAGTGATTGGTAGGTAAGAGATGTAGGTATAGATAACTATTTCTGAGCGAATAGGGCAATGGATGCTACCAGTATATTACCAGAAGAACTTTTTGTGAAATGCCAGAATGGACTACCTACATAGTTAACAAGTCGTTGTGTTGCAATAGTAGGCAACCGAGGTAAGTAAGTAGTATCCATACGAACCTCACTTTTGCATGCCTGTTAAGGATCACACAATCCACATCTTCCATTGCATAAAAAGACCCTTGAATTCTGGGTTTGTGTGTATCTCGGTGATGTGTCCCACCAATTGCGAGGAGGACTGTAACGTCAGTCAAGCAAGGCCAGGCATGTAAAATTCTGCATATATTTGCCTGGCATAGCTGCAGAAGCGGGAAAAAAAGAGCCGGCAATGATCATGCACTTCAGCTGTGCGATTTAGCAATGCCATATCTCACTGAAGGAGATTGCAAAACTATGTCATATAGCCATGGCATGATACCTGTTTCCCAGAAGTGTGGCTGGCCGCTTAGCTCGCTATTGAGATATAATTCCTGTCTGGGAGCCCTAACCCGTAGTTACCTTAACCATCTTGCATTATAAAAAGAATGACCTCATGTCTGAGCCTTTGCCAATATCGCGGGGATATCCTCGACTGTCTTCCTGCCCTCCAAAATGTCGTACACGGCCGTGAACAAGGGGTATTCGTCTTCCAGGCCACGCTTCTTCAAGAACGAGTGCACCTCGGCAGCCGTGCTGGTGCCTTGAAGCTTCTGTCCGTTCAGCTCCTTCTGCTCGATCTCCTGTACGGAGACTCCTCGCTCGACGGCCATCCTGGCGCCGTTGAAGTTTCTGCCTCCCGAGCAACTGGTGATCAGATCGGCAACGCCGGCACTTTCCTTAGTGAAGGTCGCTGTGGATACAGTCTCGCCGAAAAACTCCTTGCCGAACTTGATCATCTCCAGCAGGCCAACCCGCATGATGGCCGACTTGGCGTTGTTTCCCCATCCCTTGCCGACGACGAAACCGGCGGCCAGCGCAACAATGTTCTTGAGCGCTCCGCTGAGGGACGTACCTGCGACGTCGGATACCATGCTTACGAGGAAGTAAGGTCGCTGGAACAGCGCCTTGAACGTGTCATGGTCAAGCGGCGGGTACTCTGGCGGCACAGGCGTTAGGCGAGTTTTGCTGATTCTCCCGCGAGCGTCTCTGTGATGCATATCGTCTAGAGGTGTCACGCTTAGTTCCGGAGCGACGTCTCGTGGGGAGTTGCGCGCGGGGGTAGCAGAACGAGGGGTATTAACCCGAGACGGGTTGCGAGAGCTGTCCATCCGTGGGGGATCGTACGCAATCGTCGTCTCGGACAGCTTCTCCTCAGCAATCTCGGAGGCCAAGTTGGCACCAGAGAGCGCACCACAGTATATGCCCAGGCCGTCCCCGATCCATTCTGAGAAGAGAGAGATGCCCTCGTCCGAGACGTCGACACCTTTGATACAGGAGATGGCACGGGCGTATGGCACGATGTTTCCTTTCAGCTGCGCGCAGATCCTGTGGATAAACTGGTGGGGCAGATTGAAAATGAGGATGGAGGAGTCGCGGACAGCGTCTTCGAGCGATGGGTTGGCGATCAGATTGTCGGGCAGTCTGATCTTGGGGAGATACTTGATGTTCTCGTGGTGCGTGTTGATGACGGCGGTGAGCTTCTGTGTCTCGCCCTCGTATATAACATCTTCCTCGTACACCCACATCTGCACCTCCTCCTCGAAAAGCTCCGGGTGTTCCTTGGTATTCTCAGCAGCGATTTTGGCTATTGTCGAGCCCCTATTATCATGAGACCAATGTTAGTATGATGCTTCCTTATTGTATCACGCATTGCACGGCAACACACCAGTTTCCCGAGCCGATCACTGTGACCTTATGCCTCTTCTCGGGCCTTCCATTGTCGTTGACGTTTAGCAACCCGGGCACCATTTTGGGCAGATGCGATGAGAACTGTCTAAAGCAGGACTGTTGCCGTCGAAGGATAGGATATACAAACGAGTATGTGGAGCGGGGTGTTGCCGTTCGAGATAGACAACTCAAAAAGAACAGCATGAAATGATAAGGCGCATAAGGGTAACCTAGGTATAGGGGGGTTGAAGGTAATGTTTGAGTTTCTCGTACATGTGATCAGGATCAAAATCGCCCGGGGTCCAACCTCGGGATGACGCAGAAATGCCAGCCAAAATCTTCACCGCCTGCTGTTCCTGCCAGAGACGTGGAGAAAAAAGAGACCCAGCAAAGTGGTTCAACCAGCTACATAGTTGCCCAAGTTTTCGCTGTCGACACTGATTGGCTGGCAACGTCTACGGCAGTCGCCCTACCCGGAAGCCCGATGTTTTGTGTATATACATACTTGTACTTTGAGAGGATATGTAAGCACATACATAATGTATGTAGGTAGGTGCATGACACCGTTCCGGATTTGTATTCGCAAATGTAATTAAGCAACCTGACACGACAAGAGTACGCGGGTCTACTGTCTAAATATGCATTATTCTTACCATGATGCCTATCGACATATCGACATGTAGTCCTTCAAGGGCGTATCTGGGCGTGTCACTATCAATAGAATAGTCTTTCACCGCCATGTGCTGATTACCTAATGACAAACGCACATACAATCGCCGATTGCCCAAAAGCGGATGGGGTTCTCTACCTGCCTCCCGACTCCCCAGAAAACCCCTGAAACACACCGAATTCGATGATCCAGATCGTGTGGCTTAGACGGAGCATAATCTCCAAGAGTTGATCTACAGGTACTGCTTGCTAGGTATTACACCAAGTGGGAGCTAATAAGGTGGTGTTTCTAAGTTGAATTTTACAAGTCGGTTACCTAATGATTGATCTACGATTAGTGCAGGTACAGTACCTGCAGTTGGGTGCATACGACCTACCTACTTCGTGTACCTAAATCTATGAAGGTCAGGTACAAATATCGAATAGTGTAGGTACGGGGCAGTATAGCGCGGGTAAGGACGCTAGAGAAGCAGGCAGGGCCGCAGGGGAGGGATATGAAAAAGCCACCAGCAATTGACGTCATGATAAATATATACTAACCTACCTTAGCTGGAATGTGTGAGGGGTGCCCTGCGCCCGGCCGACATGCCACATGACACCTTGAAACTTGGAAGTACATACATCATACAAGTACATGTATGGATATATGTGGGTTGAGAGTACCTACCTACATGTACTTACCTCGATCGTTCAGCTCCAGTTGCACCTTTTGTACATGGATACCATCTGTAGTCGCTTCCTTCCAACTTGAAGTTGCATGGTTAGTGCTACCTTGCAAGCGGGACACGCAAGTCATCTCCGAACCTCCCCAGTCCTTCTTACCTCTTTCTGTGTTAGCGCCCAAGTAGGGTGATACAAGGCGTAGTTGGTACAGTACGAGCTTGGAGGAGAAAGTGCAACCATCATTAAAATCGTGGAATCCGCCATCAGCTCGTCCAAAGGTCCGACTAATCGCTCACCTACAGGCTACTCATGCCCTTTGCTTACTTACCTACCTTTATTCCTTACATACCCCGGCTCCCCTCTGCTGACTTTAACCTGTTTGATTTCTTTCCAACTTCAGTTTCTCTCTGGCAAAACTCACCAGCCGCCTACGAATATCTTTCCAGACGCCGTCTACCTGATCCAAATCTTACTCTCCCTAGATAACAAATCTTCAAGTTGTATCCCTATGCCGTAACCAAGAGCGATTTCCCTCAACCATCAATCGGAATTCGTAGGAAATTTTCCTCCGCGACCGTTAAGGCAGCCTCCATTCACTAATCGTCAGGCCAATTCGTGAAGGCAGTGTACGGGTTCGATTGGAGAGCGCATTTTGAGCTGTATATGCTTCCCATCGTCTCTGGTGCTCCTAGCTTGCGCGTGTGCAATCTGTCAGAACCATGGCCCCTCCCATAGTAAGCTCGAATGAGGTCTATCTTCTACCTTTGAAAGACGATGGAGCCCCCGACGTGGCTGGGGAGTATATCTACCTGGCGCCAAAGTCGAATGACCCGATAACCGTGCGTTTTGTTATCGAGGGTACTTCTTCGATATGTCGAAATGGCAGCCTCTGGGTGAACATTCCGAAGCAGGGCGCCGAGTTCCATCGGAACAAGTTCACAGAATATAGGTGTGTGCCTCCATGGAATAGATTACCTGGGTACTTTGTGATTTTCTAAACATGACGTCCTAGGCTCAATCCCGATTTCAATCGGAACATCGAGATCTCCATCCCTATATATGAGGCTGGTGCCTTTGCCTTCTACACGACGTACTCCGAACTACCAGGCCTATCAGGCAGTGACTCCGATTCGGCCAATACGGCAGCCACGCCGTCGGCGAAGCAGACGCCGTACTATTATATCGATGTCGCCCCGCGCCTCACGCTTGACGGCCGGCCTTTGCCCTTACCTGCGCTGTCAGTCTTCTCCGTAATCAGCAAATTCATGGGCAAGTATCCAACCAGCTGGGAGAAGCATCTGCGGGGCATCAGCGGTCGTGGCTACAACATGATACACTTCACGCCCCTGCAAGTCAGAGGTGCCTCAAACTCTCCTTACAGTCTTTACGACCAACTGGGCTGGGACCCCGAATGTTTCCCTCGCGGAGCAGAAGACGTGCAGAAGATGGTCGATAGCTTGGAACGCAATCATTCGCTACTCAGTCTAACTGATATAGTTCTCAACCATACGGCCCATAACAGCAAGTGGCTGCTGGAACACCCCGAAGCTGGCTACAACCTCACTACGGCCCCTTGGCTGGAGTCGGCCTACGTGCTTGATACCCAGTTGCTGAAGTTTGGGTTCCAACTTACCGAGTTGGGATACCCCACCGTCCTGAGGTCCATTGACGACCTGAACAAAATCATGGATGGCATAAAGAAGCACGTTATTTCTGAGATCCGCCTCTGGGAATACTACGTACTAGACGTGGACAGAGATGTTGATGCCGCTATCCAAAGCTGGGTCGAGGGCAAGTCTGAGAGCCTGGGGGGAAGGGACTCAGTTGTCAGTCGCCTCAAAGACGCCGCTCTTAAAGACCAAGTCGAGTATCTCGTCGACAAGGGACTACGTGGAAACGACAGGCTTGGTCAGCGCTTTCGGCGCCACATCGATGCGAGCGTCTTGGCATCGCTGATAACAGTTATTTATGGGAAATACCGAGGTGAAGCCGATGAGTCAACTATTCGCGCCAAGGTTGCCGACATCCTGGATGCCATCAATGTTCGCTTTTATGAGGAATATGATAAGGAGGTGGCCGTCATTCTGCAGCAGCTGTACAACAGGATGAAGTATGTTCGCCTCGACGATCACGGTCCGAAGCTGGGTGCTATTGACAACGAAAACCCTCTGATCGAGTCGTACTTCACTCGCCTCAACAAGTCGGAGGCTTCAGATAGGTTCAAGATCGAGGATCTAGTTCTCGTCAACAATGGCTGGGTGTGGGCCGGGAATGCATTGATCGACAATGCCGGCCCAGAGTCGCGGGTCTACCTCCGCAGAGAAGTCATTGTATGGGGCGACTGTGTCAAACTTCGATACGGAAGCGGTCCTCAGGACAGTCCTTGGCTCTGGGACTATATGACCAAGTATGCGCGGATGCTAGCCAAGTACTTTGCCGGGTTCAGAATCGATAACTGCCACTCCACCCCTCTGCATGTTGCAGAACATATCCTGGATGAAGCGCGCCGCGTCCGCCCTAATCTGTATGTCGTGGCGGAGCTTTTCACCGGCTCTGAAGAGATGGACTTCGTCTTTGTCAAGAGGCTCGGTCTCAGCTCTTTGATCAGAGAGGCCATGCAAGCATGGAGCACTGCTGAGATGAGTAGGCTGGTGCATCGCCATGGCGGCCGTCCTATCGGCAGCTTCGAATTGGACGAGGTGCCAAAGGGGCATCCCGGCAGCCCTTCTGCAAGCGTACCTACTAGTCCTGGCCCGAAGAGCAAGGGACCTTTCGTGCGAGAAAAGGTCCGCAGGATCAAGCCCGCCCCGGTGCAGGCACTCTTCATGGATTGTACCCACGATAACGAGGTACCTGCCCAGAAGCGAGACGCGCGCGACACTCTGCCCAATGCTGCCTTGTGTTGTATGTGCGCCAGTGCCACTGGAAGCGTCATGGGCTATGACGAGATTTACCCCAAGCTCGTTGATCTGGTCAATGAGACCAGGCTTTACACTTCCGAGTCGTCCTCCGCTAAAGAGATAAAGACGGGCGGGGGGACGGGAGGCATTGGGGGTGTGAGGAAGTTGCTGAATCAAATTCACACACTGATGGGTAAGGATGGCTACGATGAGACGCACATTCATCACGAAGACCAGTACATTACCGTCCACAGGGTGCATCCCGAGTCGAGGAAGGGGTACTTCCTGATTGCCCACACTGCCTATCCCGGGTATGGCAACGGAAATGGAGCTTTCAGCTCTGTCCGTTTAAGCGGGACCAAAGCGCGTCATTTGGGAAGTTGGATGCTCGAGGTCGACTCGAGCGACGAGGTCACAAAAGACGTCGAAAGTGACAAGACGTATCTTCGAGGCCTCCCGAGCCGTGTGGTTGATGTTCCAGGGATTCGTATGGAGGTTCAAGGCGACACTACAGTCATTACCGTTCGTGATAAATTCCCGCCTGGAAGCATCGCCTTGTTCGAGACGTGGATCCCGGCGGCTGAACACTCGGCTGGTCTCGACAACTACGTAACATCGGGAGCAAAGGCGGCAATGTCAGAGTTGGATCTGGTGGATCTGAATTTCTTACTCTATCGCTGCGAGGCAGAGGAGAGGAGTGGCAGTGACGGCAAGGATGGCGTGTATGAGATCCCTGGTCACGGAAAGCTCGTGTATGCTGGCCTGCAGGGGTGGTGGAGCCTCCTGAAGAACATAATCAGGGACAACAACCTGGCGCACCCTCTCTGCCAGAACCTGCGAGACGGCCAATGGGCCTTGGACTACACGGTCGGGCGAATAGAGAGAACCAGCCAGCAGCCCGAGTTTGCCAACCTGGCTAGACCAGCCGCTTGGTTCAGGGAGCGTTTTGATGCGATCCGGGGCATCCCTAATTTTCTGCTTCCGCGGTACTTTGCCCTCATCATCCGCACGGCCTACACCGCAGCCTGGGCGAGGGGTCTTGAGCTCATGACGGACCATGTGCGGAACGGCCAGTCTTTCCTTCAGAGCCTTGCCATGGTCAGCGTACAACAGACCGGGATCGTCAAGTCTGCGTCTCTCTGGCCGAAGAAGCTTGTCCCGTCGTTGGCCGCTGGGCTTCCTCATTTCTCTGTCGAGTGGGCCCGGTGCTGGGGACGCGACGTTTTCATCTCCCTCCGTGGCCTTTACCTTGGCACGGGACGCTTTGACGAGGCGGCTGAGCATATCTTCGCCTTTGCAAGCGTCTTGAAGCACGGCATGATCCCGAATCTCCTCAGCAGCGGGAACCTGCCTCGGTACAACAGCCGCGACTCCGTCTGGTTCTTTCTGCAGTGTATCCAGGACTATACTCGATACGCGCCAGACGGCATGGCTCTTCTGACCAAGAAAGTCAAGCGCAGGTTCCTGCCTTACGACGATACGTGGTTTCCGTCAGACGATCCAAGGGCCTACTCGGAACAGAGTTCGATACAGGATATCATACAAGAGGCCATGCAGCGGCACGCGTCGGGGATGAAATTCCGCGAAGCCAACGCTGGACCCGGTATCGACAGCCAGATGCGGGACGAAGGTTTCAACATTGAAATCAACGTGGACTGGTCCAATGGGATCGTATTCGGAGGCAACCAGTTCAACTGCGGTACCTGGATGGACAAGATGGGCGAGAGTGAACGTGCCGGTTCCAAGGGAATTCCCGGCACGCCACGTGACGGTGCTGCTATCGAGATCACTGGTCTGCTTTACAGCACCTTGAAGTGGCTCGCCAAGCTCCATTCGGAGGGGAAATATCCATACAAGGGCGTCACGAAACCAGACAATACCGAAATCGCCTTTTCCGAGTGGGCTGAGTTGGTCAAGTCAAACTTCGAGTACAGTTACTACGTGCCGAAGGATCCGTCCGAGGACAGCAAATACGCCGTCAACTCCAGTGTGGTGAACCGGCGCGGCATCTACAAAGATCTCTTCCGGTCCGGTAAAGAGTATGAAGATTATCAGCTGCGACCGAACTTTGCTATAGCCATGACGGTTGCTCCTGAGCTCTTCGACGCCGATCATGCCATGCACGCTCTGACCCTAGCCGACCACGTGTTGCGAGGGCCGACGGGCATGGCGACGCTCGACCCCTCGGACCTCAACTACCGCCCTTACTACGTCAACAGCGAAGACTCGACCGACTTCGCCACGTCCAAGGGCCGCAACTACCACCAGGGACCCGAGTGGCTCTGGCCCACAGGTTTTTTCCTCCGCGCTCTCCTCAAGTTCGACCTTGCCAGACGCACGACGCTGGAGGGCCGAGTAGAGGCTTTCCAACAAGTAACCAGACGCCTAGGTGGCTGTAAAGAAATGATAGAGAGCAGCCCGTGGGCCGGCCTGACCGAACTCACACAGAAGAATGGGGAATTTTGCGCCGATTCAAGCCCCACACAAGCATGGAGCGCCGGGTGCCTTATCGATCTGTATATGGACGCTGCCGAGTACGGCACAGCATAGAGTTGAGCAGCATAGGAACAGGGAAGTTGGTATTGTTTCAGAACATATCCAGTATTTGTTGTTACTGAGACTCTAGCTTGATGAGAACGAGGCTGAAAAGGGGAGACTGGCGTATGCTTGCTAACCTAGAGAGACCAACCCTTTCGGTAGTTGAAAAGAAAATAGAAAGTATAATGAATATAGATTTCTACACGAATTGTTCCATGGCTTGTACCGTCCGTCTTGTATCGAGGTCTGCCTTCCAAACAAGGCCAGGCATCGACATGTGCTACAAACAGTGGCTGCTTTGAAGAGATAGGAGAAAGTAACCTGACAAAGAAGGTTGCGCAGTTGAGGCGCCGTGTGTGTACAAAAAGAATTGAACAACATGGAGTGATTGTTTGTGCTCGATATTGGTAACGGCGTATCAGAACAATAGGTCTGTGTTTGACAAAGGTTCTGTACTCGCAGTGTCTTGACCATTATAAAATAGTAGGTTGCCCAGTTTCTGTCCATGTGCTGTTCTTGTGGCCGCAAAGCACACGACTGACGATCAGAACCACAACAGCATAGGTTTTCTCTTTCTCTGCTCGCAAATCCTTATATCATCAAACGACTCCTGTGCTTCTGAGAGCACCATGGATCATCCTGGCGAAGATAAAGTTGAGGCCATGAAGGAGGCTCTCGAGCAAAGATTACTGAAGATTGAAAGTCTCCTCGTCAACCTAACTGCTAACGATAACGACTTCGTCAAGCTCCTGGAAGATAACAGGGAGTTTCACACTTATCTGCAGAGCCACGCCCGAAGGGATGGCGTGATTCTCAAGACCATCTCCAACGTGCAGCTGAAGCTAGACCACATGGGTATCCGGCTTAGAAAGGACGCTCAGCCTTTGCCGTTCATCCCGACTGTGCAAGGTAAGCCGGTCGGCATCACCCCCGCCGAGACCCCCGCCGAGCTCATAGCGGCACAGCAAGAAGTAGCTAGGCTTAACGAGGAGCTGGCCAAGACTTTCACAATACGCAGCGAGCACGAGCTGGCGCAGAAGACGATCGCCAAGCTCGAGGCACGGCTGGAGGAGGAGAAAAAGGGGAGAGACGCCTACCTTGCCAGGTTTCACGGCCTGGCGCAAGAGCTCGCTGACCACAAGGGCAATGTGCGGATCATGTGTCGGTTGAAGCCGGAAAGCGCGCCCGAAGACCAGCAGATCGTATTCAGTAACCTCGATGGGGAGCAGTCTTTCCTGCCCTGGTCTCGCCTGGGCGTGGTGACCAAGGAAGACGATCTGAGGCCAGAGACTCGCGACTTCAAGTTCGAGAGGGTGTTTGGGCCCGGCGATGACAACGCGACCATCTTCGAGGAGGTGAAGGACTTCGCCCTGTCTGCGACAATGGGACGCTCGGCCACGATCATGGGATATGGCGCAACTGGTAGCGGTAAGACTCACACATTTCTGGCCGAGGATGGCTTGGTTCCGAGCTACCTTCGGTTCCTTTTCGCCGTTGCTGCTGAAGAGTGCACTGCTCGTCTGTATTTTTTTAAACTGTCTGCCGTCGAGATCTACCTCAACAAGATTACTGATCTCCTTTCGAAGGAAGCCCTCAACTTCGGCGCCAGCGCGTCTTCGCATCCTGTCGACACCCTGGACGGCGCACTCGAGCTTCTGGGAAAGGCGGCTGGGATGCGACAGGTTGCAGGCACGGCGCTGAACAAGACATCTTCACGGTCACACTTCGTGCTTACCGTCACCATCAGCCGACGCCGGATCGAACCCGGTAGCCGGGAGAAGACCACCGAGGGCGTCATCAATTTTGTCGATCTCGCGGGTTCGGAGCCGGTCGGAAAACTCCAGAAGAACGACGTCGGCGCACCGACCAAGGAGCAGGAGAAAATCGCGGCCGAGGGCCAGGACATCAACAACTCCCTCCTCGATCTGGGCAAGGCGGTGAGGAGCCTGAGCCGGAAGCAGACCTTCATCGGCAGCCACAGTCTGACCAAGTTCCTTCGCCCCTCTCTCTCTGTCGAGTCGCGCGTCCTCGTCCTCGTGACCGTCTCCTCGCTGCTGGTGAACCGGGGCAACACGGTGAGCACGCTTCTCTGGAGTCAGGAAAGTGCCGCCGCGTACGACAGCCCTTCACCGTCCAGGAGGGCGGCGCCGTCAACTGGGGCACGGGGTGGTCGGGGGCCTACATCCTCCACCGGTTCGCCTGCTCAACGAGGTGCCGCTCAAGGAGCTAGGTCATCTGGCGGTTCGAGCGCAGCGTCTGGGACTACCCCTTCCCCTTCGCAGCGGAGTAGCGGTACAGCCACGGCTAACAGATCTTTGCCGCTACGTCGGTAACTGCGGGACGCTCCAGTGCTTTGTCACGTGCTCCTGCAAAGTCATCCAAAGAACAGAATTAGAACAAAGAGCAGCAATGAGAGCTAGGGTCGACTCTTTGATGAGCAAACGTAGTTAAGGAATGTATAGGTAAGTGATTCAAGCACCGCTCTCTAGGGATTCCCTTTATTCAAATGGACGACTTGGATACTAGCTTTTTGATGGTAATTGATCATGTCTCGAGAAAACCTGATTTGAACAACAACTGCACGTGACTTTCAGCAATAATACACAGTAAGAAGTAAGTATGCTAATATACTATACTGTATAGTAGGTAACTAGCCATACTGTGTAGTGTACTGTCATAAGGGGCATTTGAAATTTGGATTTTGGATCTCAGGTTTGATTAATACGCATACAAAGTAAGCATAAATCAAGCAATCACCTGCAGTAGCTTGCAGTAACAGTAGCTTGCAGTAACAGTAAGGTTAACCTAGACTAGAAATAAGGAGAACGGATTCTGATGGATCAAGTCAAATTTACGGAAGATGTGCAACCGTTCAGCCAACTTGGGAGTATTCAGCGTTTCCTAGCCAATGAAGGGTAAATAGAACAAGCCAAGTGGCTCTGAAGTCTGAACTTGCCCAATTCGGACCTTCCCTTCCACCGGAAACATACCGGCTTTTCCATCAATCATGATCTCACTTGCGACAGCGCCGGCTCTTAAGAAGAAGGCCAGCCAGTGTTGCTGTTTGCGAGTTGCGATGGTGACTCGCAGGTCAAGGTCGTCACCTCTGGAGTGTGTCTGAAAACCACTAGTTACTTACGTCAGCCATCACCATGCAACTGTGCAGGTTCGTAAGCCTTGTGGCGCTGGCCATCATGCCGGCGCACGGCGCCCTGACGTACAAGGGAGTAGACTGGTCGTCGGTCCTGGTTGAGGAGAGGGCCGGCCGATCCTACAAGACGACGGGCGGGACCACCAAGCCTCTCGAGAGCATCCTGAAGGAGAGCGGCGTCAACACGGTCCGGCAGCGCGTGTGGGTGAATCCGGCCAACGGAGACTACAACCTCGCGTACAACCTGCAGCTCGCCAGGCGGGCCAAGGCAGCCGGTCTGGGCCTCTTCCTCGACCTGCACTACAGCGACACCTGGGCCGATCCGGCCCATCAGGCGATCCCCGCCGGCTGGCCCACCGACATCGACAACCTCGCCTGGAGGCTGTACAACTACACGCTGGACGTGTCCAACCAGTTTGCCGCGGCCGGGATCGCGCCGTCCATCATCTCCATTGGAAACGAGATCCGCGGCGGCCTCCTCTGGCCGACGGGCAAGTACGACCAGCTGTACAACATCGCCCGGCTCTTGCACTCTGCCGCGTACGGCATCAAGGACAGTAGACTGTCGCCGAAGCCCAAGATTAGTTCGTACTCTGTTCCCAGTAACCTGGGGTGTAGACTCTAGGCGCGATAAACGGACAAATGTCAACTGACTCTGGGTGTGAAACGAAAAGTGATCCACTTGGACAATGGCTGGGACTGGAGCACCCAGCAATGGTTCTACTCCTCGGTTCTCAAGCAGGGGCCTCTCTCGACATCGGACTTTGATATGATGGGCGTGTCGTATTATCCTGTAAGTTTGTTGAGGTCGCGTTGATACCCTTGCTACACTTTGTAATTCTCGTCCCATTACACACACTGACGTATCTTTCAGTTCTAGTGAGTCTCACTTCAACCTGCATCACACTCTGCTTGTCCCGGGGATTGAGGCCTGCTTTTCGCTCACTAAAGTGTACGAGCACGAGTATATGCCACCGCCACTAACTTTTACCCCTTCCCTACCACAAACAATCAGTGGCTCGAGCGCGACGCTGGCCAACCTCAAGACCAGCCTGACCAATATGGCCAACACGTGGGGCAAGGAGCTCGTCGTGGCCGAGACCAACTGGCCGACGTCGTGCCCGTCGCCCGCGTACGCTTTCCCGAGCGACCTCAAGAGCATCCCCTTCTCGGCCGCGGGCCAGACCGCCTTCGTGCAGAAGGTCGCCGCCGTCGTCTCCGGCGTCAGGAACGGCAGCGGCGTCTTCTACTGGGAGCCCGCCTGGGTGGACAACGCCGGGCTCGGCTCGTCCTGCCAGTCCAACACCATGTTCGCCGTGAGTGTTATGTGTTTCTCCTTCCTGCCTGTGCTCTGCTCTCTTTTTGGGCTCACACGTCTTTTTACTAATTTATTTCTAGTATCCTGGCACCGAGTTATCGAGCTTAGATGTATTCAACACAATTTGACACTTTGGACTTGCCTTACTTACTTACCTAGCTCCAATCATGAGATTATTTTAAAAGTGCCAGACCCCCCTGGGGATAATAATGTTACGGACATGTATGTGATTTCAGAAACAAAGTGAAACCCAAAAAACTTCGGAAACGTCTTTCCTTTCCCTCCCTCCTTCCTTTCTCTTTGAACTGTTCAGGTTCAGTGTAACGGGACTTCTGGGCTCGGAACAAAAAAAGAAATCGACGGCCTATTTTTAGTTAGAAAGGGACTTTTCAGAATTTTCTCTTTGTAAGACCCGGACTTCTTGACCAAAACCCCGCCGGTATTCGCGCTTCCTTCACCCTTCGCACAAAGAACAGGTCAGGTAGACACGAGTTTTGGCCACCACAGAAGGGTGGGCAAACAAACAAACAATGACTGACTCCTTTCTTGGGGGGGGGGGAGAGGACGGGAAGAAGAAGAAGAGAAGCCCGGTTCTTGTTTTCGGGTTTTAGTCGAGTCTACTTACTTACGAGTAGAGTGCCTTTTTCCCGTTTTCCGCACGTCCCACGCGAGGACTCTCCCCTCTTCATCACTCCCTCTCACTCTCTCGCATTCCTATCACGCATCACGTCTAGCCAAGCCACATTCAAAGTATCTGCATACATACATACAAAAGTCGTCCTTGGTAAATAGTTCATTCATTCACATACATACTTATTATGAAAAACGATGATTGATGGTGATGAAGTAGAAGAGGCCTTATTGAGAAGAGAAGCAGATCCCGGACACCGTCGTCGTAATATGATGATGCCTTTTATCAGTCCTCCCTCTCCCACTCCCACTCCGGGTCCTTCTTCTTCCTCCTCTTCCGTGCATGAGTGGCCGCCAGCCCAAGATGACGAAGACGGAGTAAATGACAATGCCGGCGACGACTACGACTACGATGAAGACGACGACGATGGTGACATTGACAATGCATACGATGAGGGCTACAGCTATTTTAGTCACAGCTCCACACAGGGGCAGGGTCCGGGCTCCAGTTCCGGTCCGGGACAACTGCCGGGCGTGGCACTGGTGACGCCCGTGCCGACAGTAACCCAGCAGCTAACCATGGATTCTTTATCCTTTACCCTGGGTGCCGACACCTGTGGATTCACGACAGGGACGACAGGTAAGAAGACATCTACATCTACATACTCCTCCAACATATTCAGAAACGAAGGGGCAAGAATGGAGACATGAAATCGACTAGTGAGAGACAACAAAACAGTGTCTGCCATTGAAATACCGAGTGACAAAAGTGTCCATGATCATTCTAACCTCTAACCTAGTAACCTGCGATCTCGGGTCTGAATGCACGAACGTAGGGGGATATCGAGGGTGTTGCGCGACCGGGGCCGCCGCCGACTGCAGCTCGACCATCTACACCAGCTGCCTTGATCACACCGTCATGCCGAACGCTGCGATGTGCAGGCCGCATACGTCATGCTGGTACGCCTAACCCCTGGTTTCCTATTCCCTCCCTCATTGTCTCCGTTTGAGACCAACTAGATATCAGTCCTTGCCCGGAATTTAAAACAAGGAGATGGGAAAACGGGTACTTGATGGAGTTATAATAAATTACCGGCTAATTCTGTCTCATTCTCCTATCTCTTCAGTCCGGAAACAGAAGCGTACTGCCTGACTTACGCCTTCTCGGCCGCCCAATATGCAGGCTCAACATTCATGTATGTACAGTGCGCCCAGACGCCTGGATTCGGGGAACTGTACCCCTATCCGCCGGATCTTGTGACGGCAACCGATGGCAGTGGCGGTGGCGGCAGCACGCTATCGACAGCAACTCCCGACGCCACCAGCACCTTTTCACCCTCGACCTCGGGATCGGGTTCGCGTTCGCGTTCGCGTTCATCGGTATCAGCGGGCGCCATAGCAGGAGCCGTGGTCGGTGCCATCGCCCTCGTAATATTGGCGAGCGTGGGAGTCTGGCTTATCGCCGGCCGTCGTCGCCGTCGTCGCCGCATACAAGAACAATACAAGGGCGATATCGCGCTAGTTGGAGGAGGAAGAGGAGGAAGAGGCGGAGGAGCGCAAGAAGATGGCGGTATGGTAGACAGAGGAGGAGTGGACCTAGGAGCGAACATAGCAGCCCATGCAGAGAAGCGCGGAGGTAGCGCTGGCAAAAAGAACGGCGTCGCTCCTGGTAGTGCAGGTGGGCCCTTGCGAACCCTTTCCACCATCCGCGAACAGCTCACCCCTTCACCAATCTCCACCAAATCCCCTGGGTATGACACCGCCACTGGAATTACTGGTAAGAGCAACAGTGTCAGCGGTAAGCACCGGGGTTCTTCCTACGTGCCAGCTGGTGCAGGATCTGGTTCGTCTTGGGCGTCCCCTGCTAGTTCAGGTTTTGGAGGAGGAGCAGGAGGAGGAGCAGCAGAAGCAACGGCGGCAGCTCTACGACCTCACAGCTTCGGTCCTAACTGGCCGCTCACTGAGGGCAGTGCGAGTCCAAGGAACCCTCTGGGTTCGCACCCCGTAGACTGGGATAACCCGAACACGAATAGGCATAGGCCAAGTCAGCGGCTCAGCCTACGCGACGTTCCAGGAACGCCAACGTCAACTATATTTTCTTTAGGCTCTTCTACTCAGCAGCAAGTGCAGCAGACGAAAGTACCCATCCTAGGGATCCCTTCGCCTCCCCTTCCGCCTGGCACACGTCTAGCCCCTCCTCCCCCTCCACCCAAGTCCAAGAAGTCCAAGCCCAAGCAAAAAGACACGCCATCATCGCCAAATGCCAAGGGTGGTGACGGAAATAGTGCGGCGAACATCACGGGTGTGACGACGCAGATGAAGCCCCCGCGCTCCAGCTTCGTGTCCGTACCGCCTATTGTGGACAGGAAGGCCGTGGCCGGTTCCAATTCGACTCACCACGGGGTTATTGACGATTTTATCAATCATAATAGAGGCATCGCCAATGTCAGTGCACTCGGGATTCGGGGAGAGGTGACCGACGAACGGGAAACGGTACAGAGGGGAAGAACAAGGGAAAGAGACAGCGACAATGCAGTTTCTGGCTTGTATAAGGGGACTTCCCCTGGTATCAAGCCCGCTGGAACTGGGATTGTCGGAGCTGCTTCTGCTTCCGACCCTGTAAGTCCCATCTCAGCCACCCTCGGCGAGTACGAAGACGGAGACGGAGACAGAGATACCGCCCCAGGTGCCGGCCTCGGCATGCGCCGTCATCAGCGCCCACGCATCAGTCTCGTTTCCCCCCCCAGTGTTTATTCATTTTCCCTCGGGCGAGATGGCAATATCGTTGATGCAGATAGAGGTATGGATATCAGGGACAGCCGACGTCGAGGCTCGGAGCCAAGCCTAGCCGATCTGGACCCGGACTTCGTCTCGCCTATCAGTCGTATCAGCGGTAGCGGCAGCGCCGGCGGCGGCGAGCTTTCGAGTTTTGTCGGGCTTGGGGCCACCTCCAGGGCTGGGAGGGTGAGTCCGCTCACTGTTAGTAGTCTCGGGGACGACGACGATTGAAATAGTGAAGTGAGATAAATTCAGGGGCAAAGGGGCAAAAGTGGCTTGCGACGCAAGGACTGTGTTTGTGTGTCATGTTACGATAACCAGGGGTGGCTGTGCTTTTCCGATTCCCGTCTAAAATCAATGGCCGTGTGGAAATTCTTTTCCCCTTCGCAAGCAGTCGATCTTTACTGCCATTATTGTGAATAGCTCTTCCAGGTACGCATCTCACTGTTTGTGGAATGATAATAAACTGAACGTAGCGTCGAGTGTGAGACGGTGCAACCTAAGTCGCGTGTCATGGAACATATCGCAAGTGTACACGTTTTTGCTTCTTGTGTGCTGTGCTGTTCGTATGTACGTTACGTAAGTATTCTTACTCTTGTCGTGTCAGTGTTACTCGGTCCTCGTTCAGGGACACGTACAGTATCAGGTTTGGATAACTGGTCTTGCTTTCCTTCTCCAATCCGAAGAAGCGACGACTGGAAGGTGTCGGCATCGCACCAATGCCCAGACGTAAGAGGCTGGTTCCGCACAGAGTCGTATTGGAAAGAGACTGGGAGGTACTACCTCTGGAGATACATACCCCTGTACGATGTTTTTACATTCTCGCCAAGAAGAGCCGACATACGGGAGACGGGCTTGGTCTCATTCCACATTCTCCGGAAGCAACGTCACTCTTTCCCAGAGATGCAGAGGAGGAAAGTGGAAGGATAGGGTGGCCAACCAACCGACCCGCGTAATTGTCAGACCTGAAGTAGTCACGGTTCTTCCTCGCACCTGATGCCAGAAGGGCAGGGAATGTCCGTCCCTATACCTTCTATTCCTGAGATGTTGTGTAATCGGAAAGAAGGATCCAGGTACACTACCTTGCCCGTCATAGACTGGCTTCACCCAGTACGGCTTTGCCTTCTAATCGTACTTGCATTGAGGTGAATTCAAATATCAAAAAGGGTTGAGAGACGTGAGTATATTGGCCGCCAGTAAGGCAGTAACACATGTAGGCTGCTAACGACCTCCTTCCTCTACGAAAACTGGAAGGTAGGTACGTCCAGTTGTTACGTTATTGCCCGTTGATCAAAACTCCAGCCCCAACCAAACTTCCCTTGCTTTTCTCCCTTTAAGTTCTTATATCTGTATCTTCGAGTTCCTAGCCTGAGCAGTCTTTGCTGGGATACATTGCTTGTATACATACTTATACAATACACTCGAAAGCAACAACCGAACATATTATTATTTCACAGGACAGCTTGGTGTACTAGGAAAACAAGCTTTTTCGGATCCCTAATTCCGCAATGTATCGTCTAACACCACTCACCTTTGTTGCCTCACTCCTGGCCTGGTTCCTCCCAGACGTGGCCCTCTCGCAGGCACTGCAGGGCTTCAGCTACGGATCCACAAATCCGGACGGATCGTGTCGCGGGTACAGCGAATTCGTGTCCCTCTTCACACGCGCGAAGCAGCTCGCGGGGACGGGCGGCGCCTTCACCGCAGCTCATCTCTACACGTCAATCCAGTGCGGCACGGCCGCCGAGCCGATCGAGGCTTTCCGCGCCGCCGTCGACACGGACACGAAGCTGCTGGTCGGACTCTGGGCCAGCGCCGGGCAGGCCGTGTACGAAAACGAGCTGAAAGCGCTCTCGGCGGCATCACGGGCCAGTTACGGCGCCAAACTTGCCGGCCGCGTGGTCGCCATAAGCGTCGGGTCCGAGGACCTTTACCGGAGCAGCCCCGAAGGCGTGGCGAATGGAGAAGGTGCCGGCGCCACGGCGGCCGAGATTCAGGGGTACATCGGTCGGCTGCGGGACTGGTCGAGGGGCACGCCGCTCGAGGGGAAGCCGGTCACGCATGCTGATACCTGGTACGTAATCCCCCGGATCACACACCTCGAGCAAAGCACAACTTGTCTCAGAATATATCGCTGATGAGGTAAAAACCAATGTGCATTCAGGTCTGCCTGGGTCCTACCGGAGAACCGTGGCGTTGCGCAAGCCGTGGATGTACTCAGCCACAACTCGTTTCCTTATTTCGAGGACAAGCACCCGAACTCGATAGACAAGGGCGCGGACAATTTCTGGTCCGCCGTCGCAGCCACCGAGAGCGTGGCCCAGGGGAAACCTGTTTGGATCACGGAAACGGGCTGGCCGGACTGTGAGTCCTTCGTTTTCTACCTTTCTTTTTCTTCTCTCCCGTCATCCCCTTGGATTTTTTAAAAGCCTTTTGCACCAAACTGGAATATTGACATTCCGGGTTTTTATCCCTTTCTGACACATCCTACCACTAGCTGGACCAAAGCGAGGCGATGCAGTTGCCTCGATAGACAACGCAAAGCGGTACTGGAAGACGGTCGGTTGCGCACTTTTTGGCAAGAGGAACACCTTCTGGTATACGCTCGCGGACGTTAATGCTGCCCAACAGCAGATCAGCTTCGGTGTCACCCCCGTCGGGAGCGCAATCCCCAAATATGACTTGACATGCTAGTCGAGTAGCCCGGGGGATATATAGTTATCGCCAGGGCGGCGATGAAGGTAGGTATTCTTAGGATATACCTATTGGGTAGAATTAGTGACCGGTGACCGATGTTGGTTAACGGGGTCGGGGTAGCCTTGAGTTAGTAGTCTTGATACATTTGCGTGCACCCGCAGAACACCTCAGCCGTTCCAAAATTAATTTCGACTTGATCATCGGCACCGCGCCAGGGATGCCAGTAGACGAGGTACCGCACTGTAGCGAGAGGGAACACGTTTCATGCCATGACATATTGTGGTGGGCTGGTTAAGTGTAAGGTTAGGAACTGACTTGTAAGATTTGGCTGAATGTCTTGCATGAGAAGTTGGGTTTCAAGGAAGAAAAGCCTATTTTCACAACCCACTCCTACCTACCTAATGTTGCTGGGGGAGGAGGGTTCGAGCTTGCAGGATATCACATCAGTAGGAAACATCAGCATATGGAATAAGAATTGAATTTTGTTACAGAATGGCTAAGTACAGAATCATTCGAATGTCGTCAATCCTTAAAAGTCAAAAAACCTGCGCCGGCGAACATGCTCGAGAAAGCCCAGTCACCCGAAACTCCAAACAATCCGTCATTAGCAATGCCATTGCATTATCTGCACTCCCATTTCAGTGCAGGTTTTTATGTCGTACTTGTAGTAGTCATGTCGTGTGGGAAAAGAAGACACACCAAGGATGCCGGCGCGAGTAAGCAAGTGTGAGGGTAAGTTGATGATGGTCATCGGGAGACCAAGAGTGGGTTGGTTGGTCTGCTTTAGTGGATCGCGATACGGCGGCTCTCAGGCTTCTTGGCCTTGGGGACGACAATGTGGAGAATGCCGTTCTCCAACGAGGCATGGACGTTCTCCTGGTCGACGCGGCTGGAGAAGGTGAAGGTGCGCTGGAAGGAACCGACATTCCGCTCGTACACCCAGTACCTAGCCTTGGGCTCTTGCGGCGACTGGTTACCGTGCTGCTTCGACTGGGACTTGGCGACAGTCGAGACAGAGGCGCCTTCTTCGCCCTCCTTCTCATCCTCGACAGTAGGCTGGAAAGAGCTGCTGGCGTGCTCGTGAGCCTCCTCATCGGCCACCTCGTGCGTGATGGCGCCGCTCATCTGAGTGTTCTCAAGAAGGCCGGCTGGCGGCGTGCCAGAGCTGTAGGTGCGGTCGACGGAGCCCTTGATGACGATGGTTTGCGGCTCCGTGAACTCAATGTGGACGTCCTTCTTGTCTACTCCGGGCAGCTCACCGTGGAGCTCGAAGTTCTGCTCCGTCTCTTGGACATCGAAGCGGGGAGTGAAGGTCGGGAGGGCATTCCGGCGGGATGGATGACGCTGAGATCCAGGCCTGGTCTGGGCTTGCTGGGCCTTGGAGGTGTTAACGTGCTTATCCCAGTCGTCGATGAAGCGGACCAGGCTGCCAAAGTTGCCCAGGTTGCCCAGGTCGGAGTTGACAGAGTAGAATGGGCTGTAGGATGCCATTTTTCGATGGTTTGTGAAGAAGCGTTGAGGTATGATGTAGATGGTGAAACGAAGGTCTATGAGTTTATAGCGTGGATGTTATGGAAAGTCGTGCGTGTGATGGTGTTTTGCTGCTTCTTGTGTCTCTTGTTGAGATTTGTTGTGTCTTGACGAGTAGACAAACCTCTTCCTACGAGCTTGATTCATGGCTTTATAGACTGAAGATGTGGCAGACGTAGCTTCCACCACCTTCAAGAAGGTGCTATGCGTGCTGCTGTTTGCAATCATATCCAGGGAAGGACAGACAGCTAGAATCGGAACGAGAGTTCTACTAGTTGCTTCAGCATGCGATTAGAGTTTCCATTGACGTCGATTGTACGTCGTTGTGTTGTGTTGTGTTTCACACACTTCTTATGCTGGAAAGTGCGACATGGAAAACGCTGGAAGTTTCTACACCTCACGCGATGGCTTAGAGCATCCGATGAGCTCTAAGACCGACCACAGCAACAGCAAATGAATTACTCCAACTCCCTTTGTTATTGGGAATGATACATTCTTCTCTTTAGGATTCTCTTTGACATGAGGACTTGTTCTTCCTGTCTTCATAGTACAGGTCCTCTTGATGCCTCTGGACCTAGAGGAGGTAGGTTAGACGAATCATGAGTCGGTTTTCTACAACTGCTGTACAGCACTAGCCTAGAGCTAACCATATGCACCCCGCGGTAAGGTATACACCCAGTCGTCAACCTGGCCAGTGGCTAGTAGCTACAGGGTCTACAGCACAGCCGATTGTTTCCGACTGTGGCTTTGCTCTTGTGGCGGTGACGTACCGCACCTACACAGTATCAATTTTCCGACATTCCTGTACATGAGTACCTGCTTACAGTGTAGGCAACCACACTTACGTACCAAAGTACAGCAGTAGGGACTTACCCTACACAAGTTTCACAAGTTGTGGCAAATTTGCTTCATCAGTGAGATCGACAATGGCACTACCTTCCTCAAAACAAGGCAATCGGTAATCTGTATGTGTTGGCCACCATATTCCTACAAGTTTGAGGTAAGCATAGAATAAGGCAAGTACACCAATCTTGATCATTTGTGTCGGTGTTTGTACTGTCTGCAATATGTAAGACTTGGCATAAACCTCCCAAAAGCCTCAAGAGTCAAAGCTTGGCATTGCCCGTCCTCTCTCTGGTAAGGAAGTCCTTGGCAGGGGACTGTTATGATGTCATATGCTATACAAGTAGCTACAACCTGTTGTACTGCTGTACAGCAGTACAGCAAGCATCTGTCCTTGAACCAGAGGACATATGTACCTTGGGCCCTTGGGTACCTAATGCTGTACTCGCAGCAAGTTTCCCGTTATGCAAAGAATATGTGCACATACAAGGAGTCCGTATGGGGAGAGAACTACCCAGATTTCGGGGAAACGACGTTTTACTATCGGGAGACGACACTAAGCCGAATCAAGTAAATACCCTCTATTTTAAGCGCTACTGCTTTATATAGCTAGCTTTCTACGGTAGTATAAGCAATTGCAGGCCTACAGTAGGCTTTATTACCTATAGTAGTACTTTTGCAATTAAGTTTTAATGTTGTAGTATAGAACTGCAGCATAGAACTGCGGCGCAAAACTGTAGTATAGAGGCAGTAATACCGAGGTAGTAATATAGCATACTATTTGCAGTCGTTGTTGTTGTATTATAATACTGGTATGTACAGCTGTTAGTATGTATGCTCTAGTACAAGTAATTGAACTGCAGTATATGTTCTGGAGGATGCTGGTGTTAGTAGGGTTTCCTACACAAAATAGGCAGGAAACTCTACTTTGTAGAGCAAAGAGTGGGAACTTCGCCGAATCGGGTTTGGCTTTGTCTCCCGATAGTGAAACGTTGTTTCCCCGAAATCTTGGTGGGAGAGAGCAGACAGGCACACAGGGTCCTGTGTCTTGTCTGCAGATCCCGGCCTCTTCTAGACTACATTTACACCAGTAGCGATATTTCGGACTGCATCTGTCACCACTACCTCAAAAAGGTTGTTTCTACTGTGCAGGCCAATACTTGCATCTAAACTAAGGCTCGATGTGGATATCAAGAATCGAATTAAAAGTGTTGAACATTCTTCCACATCGTACGATAGTGACATGAAAATCTCATGTCGGACTCCGTAGAGACTCGAGAGTCTGTACTTGGTAGATGCGAGAACAACTGGCGTCTTCCCCCTTAAGACCTCCCCCACCGCCTAAAAGAAAAAAACACAAATCGCTAAGAATTCAATACCTGATAGGATAACTTTTACTTAATTAGATGTTAGTGCACACATAAGGTATCTCAAATCCACATATTTACGACCTGGGGTACAGTATATGCAGTTACGCAGTACTATTTTCGCAGTTGCAATATCCAAGTGCAGACCCGTCATTGCTGGCGCAGTCTATTTTATTGTCTTTGCTGGTAATTCTTTTGCCACATCGTACGATTTGGCTGGTCTGGTGTTTACTGTGGACATTGCCTAACCTTACTTGTACATAGTACCTTTTTTTAACTTCGCCACAATCGTGCTCTTTCAAAGATTCCGAGGCAATGACACTATGCAACTTCTTTCGAAAAAAGGACCAGGAAGGGTCACGCACGAAATGGGGGGAGTGCGTGTATGTTATTCAAGTATATTCATCGTCGCAGAGTAAGACCAGCTTTCCGACGGTTGGCGCCAGTGGGAAGAGAAGTATCGAAGACGTGAAAACTTAAAGGGATACAAAGGAAACAAATATCGCGTGCCCAATGGAGAATCGTAAATAGCACGTTATTTCGTCGAATATCGTAACCTTAGTGGACTCATCTCTGTCCTCGTCGCTGGCGTGGGCCCCTTTTAACGGCGAAAGTGCGGCGGTGACATTGGGGGCGGATAGCCCGTAGTATTAGTAGCGGTTCCTGGCATCGGCAAGCCCATCATTGCTGGGACAGAAGAAGAGGTCGGGCTCTGCAGCATGCGGTTGAATAGGCCGACCAGCTTCGCTCCCACCGTGGTCTCTAGCTCGGTCCCGTCCCGAGCGATCTTGACCTCTCTGTGATTGTTCCACGGGTTTCGTAGGCCCCGCGTCCGGTAGAAGGGCAGCCGCGTGGTCGATAGCCATTGCAGCTTGAAAGGTCTCCCCCAGACGTTCGTCGACTCTTCCCCTTCGCCTTCCTGTGCGCTCTTGGCGCTATCCGCTGCTGAATGTTCAGACACCGTGTCCAGCGCCTCGTCCTCCTCGTCTCGCTCCACTTCCCAGAATATAGTTCCCCGGGCCGAGTCGTCGATGATCCGACCCCGCGGGCACGTCTCCGTCGCTTCCGTGGGTATGGCCTTGGGCACATCAGCGCCGTGTGTCGCCTGCGCTTTGGGCGCGAACTCGATCGCCGCGGATGGGTCGTCATTAATCGGCGAGGTCATCCTGGCGTAACCAAAGTATTCGCCCGACTTGTTCGCAGAAAAGATAAGATAGACATTGTCGGCTTCCTGTGCGCAAAGAGAAGAAGAAAAAGCGAGTCAGAAAATGCAACATGTGAAAAGAGGTTTGGCAATACACGTTCCCATCTCTGCCGCCTCCCTCATTTCACTTACCTTGAAAGCCTTGTTGAGCGCCTCCTCGTTATGGGCCTGAGTTGCCCACACTCCGTTGCGGGTGCTGAGTTCAAGGTCTTCCACGGTGAGGCTTTTCAATATGAAGAACTTGTCTTTTGGCTGCCCAGTCTCGTTGGAAATTGCATTTAGTTGTACACCGTCTTCTGACGCGGCTCCTGGAGCGTTGGCGGGGCTCGAAGCCTTCTTGTTCGCAGGTGTCGGGTGGCTACTGGACGATGCGGAAGCTGGGCCTATCGGTGCGGTCCGGCCTGACGCCCCCTCGACGGTGCTTTTCCGGAGCCGGCTCACCAGCCTGACCGACTGAAACTTGGACTCATGGAGCTTCTGTTGGGCCATGCTACAGGTCGTCTCATCCTTGAAGTTGGCGAAGGCGCAATTGCTCTTCGATATGAGGAAGAGGGACTCTAGCCCGGTCGTCTCCTTGCATACGTGCTGGACTAGAGTCATCAAGTCGGTCTGAGGAGGTAGATTTCCGATCCAGATCGCGTGCCCTGCGGAAGTCGCGTGTGTGTCAGGTTGGTTGGATCGAGACGGGCATACTTCTTAGGTTGGACTGACCAGTTTGACGGGGTTTTCGGGGCGGGCCACGGACAACACCAGAACGGGTCCCCGAGGATGAGGGTCCTAGTACACAATGTCAACTCGGGTTTGAAGAGTGTTACAAATGTGCCAGGGGTGACGCCATACCCTCGCTTGGTACAAACCGGCTCTGACCTCCCCCATCTGTATCCTTGTGCAGGGAGGAGCTTGCCTGGGATCTAGACGGCCCATCTGGTAGGAAGAACTGAGGTTGTGCTTGAGTATGGGACATCGCGGGGTTCAGTGTCGGGTAGTGATTCGAGAGTGGATAGTAATATGCCGGGGCGGGAACCGGGCTCTGCGACTGATTCAGGCCGCTGGAACTGGCATAATAGCCCATAGACATGCCTACACTCGGCATCTGCAGCCCAGCCTGGTGCTGCTGGGAACCCCCTGGCATCGGGACGTTGTAGTACTGTGCCATTGGCTGGTGCTGGATGTAGTACTGCTGTCCTACAAGCTGCGACAGGTGTGGCTGTCCGGGAAACTGGTCCATCTGCGGCACCATATTTGACCCAGAAGGCGCGTACCTCGGTGACTGTTGTTGTTGTTGCTGCTGCTGCTGCTGCTGCTGCTGGTGCTGTTGCCCGTGGTTGTAGCCGGGGCGGAATCCAGGTTGTGGGAGAGCACGTGCCATGGAACCCATATCGTACGGTCCCGGTCGACCCGAGCCACCCACTTCTAGCTGGCCGGAAAAGGCATTTGAATGGGGAGCGTACAGCTGCTGGTATTGGTTTTGAAAGGCCGCTGCGTCAGAGGAACTGGCGTGCTGTTGCGGGCGTTCTGGCTCATCATCCGGGATAGTTGTCCCCTGTGGAGGGGCATGAGGCGGCTCCGAGCTGGTATAGTCGCTGCTAGCAGTGGCAGATGGTGCGGTATCACCCATTGGTTCGAGCCGGAGAGCGCTGGATGCGATTCGAAAAATGATACTGCGTGGCAGGTTCGTGGCGGGACCGAGTCGTTCAGGGTGAGGGCGTGGCAGATTGCAGTAGCTAACGTCGAAGCTATTTCGGTTCTCCTGATGCCAATATGCCGGTGAAAGACAACGACGGGAGAGTTCAGGCAACAAGGCCTGGCACACTAACACCGTCTTTATGACTAGGTGACACCCTCTTTTACGGAATAGCGAGGATCCAGCCAGAGGACGGAAAGCTGTCACCCGAGCTGATCGTAGCCCCTTCCCAAGGCGAAGCTATTCAGTAGTCTGCTGAGCGGACCGCAGGCGAGTGCCGGGTGCCCCTCCGTACCTTGTCTAAGTATGTATACACCTCAGAAGATCCGCCACAGCGGCGAAACACAGCCTCCTGTGCTTGCAGTAGACAGGCTTTCTGATCGGCGAGCCTTGAATGCCCGGGATTGCACGCGGGATAGGTAACCTTGAAAGAAAGCGGGTAGGGGTGGAGAGGATCTGTAACTCGAAAAGAATATGGTGGACTTTTTTTAGAGTCCCAGACTCTGAGCTATTGGAGTGCCTGCGTGGGAGGTAGTCTGCAGGTAGGTATTGTGTGTATGTAGAAATATCCCCTTCCTGACAACGAGCTCTGGATAGACTGACCGGGCTTACCTGTATTATGTCTTTGTGCAAGAAAAGGCACATGAAGGTGACAAGCCCCCCAGGCAGATTCAACCGCCTCAGAAAATACGTTGTCGCTTGAGCTGCTCATGCGTACAAGGTGCAACATATTAGGTTGTGTGGCTAATTTGGTCCCCATGCGGCCCAATGTGAATTTTAATAACCCCAGCTAGGGTACACATAGGTACTGCAAGTCTTTGCTAGTGTTCTCAAGCAAAGGAGCACTATAAACGTACCGATAATCTTTTCCATTTCCTGTTACAGGCGTGCAGCAAGGCACCAGTGAGGTATCATGAGACAAGCGAGTGGACGAGACATAGCAGGGGAACAAATACCTAACCTAAGGTACGTCAGACCTTCTTCCTAAGCACTTAGAGAGCAAGGTCGCTTAACGGAAAACAGAGGCAAAGGGACGAAACGGAGTGGCAGGCCACAGGAAGAAGCTTCAGACGCATACAGACACAGAGGTACCTGCCTACAATGGTCCCAGTCCCGCCATGACGGTAAGGTATGGAGGGAAGGACGGCAGTATCCCAACCGCCACAGGTCGGATACATAGGACCAGACTGGTCAAGGACACTCGCAACTAGGTTCCTGGCATTGAGAGGCAAGTGTTCCCCTTGGACGAAAGAGGACGATCCAGGCACGGCCAGGTAAAGGGAAAGAAGCCTGAGCTGCTAGTGCCGGCAGAATACCTCTGAGCGTCGAGCAAGCAGAGAAGATCGGCCAATAATAGGCATGGCAACCTGCTAAGGACCTCCTGGGTACTGTGTAAGTAAGTAGGTTAGGTATGTAGGTAGATACTAGCATTCTGTAAGGGGCAGAAAGATGACTTTGGAGCCGTCTGTGTATTTGCCACCAGACCCTTGATCACCTTTTTTCGGGGTTTTCCAGGGTCCCACTGGGGTCTGCACATGTCTGGTGCTGCTGTAGGGAATTTTTTCGTGCGATTTGTTTCTTTTCCAGGGCCCCCCAAAAAGGCACATAGAGCAGTATTAAATCTGACAGGCAACGACCCAGCCACAGACGGTCTAGACGAGTCTCTTTCTCCTCATCGAGCTCTTCAGGCTGCCCGACCGATCGCGTTCCTCCATCGCGTCGGCCCAAGGTGGGAAAATACCAGAAGTGTCTGCGCTTAATCCGTTCCACGGAGAACGACTGACTTGGCACGGCTTGGGCGACCTAAAAGACTCACTGCAGTCTGTGCAGCGTGTTCCGCCCGTCCCTGACAATATTTTGCTGCTAGCTGCCCTAGGAACTTTGGAGGATGACCCAGGAAATCGGCTAACACGCTATGTAGCCAACATACCTGACAGTCTGACACTCCTGAGTAGCTAATCTAGGGCCTAGAACAACGCAGGAACCGCGACTAGCAGAATAGGAAGCACCGGAGGACAGGTGTTATGCAACAGCTGCCGGCGCGGAGCGGGATCTGGGCAAGCCGAAACCCTACCATGTTCTCAACACTTTTATTTTCCGGATTTCATATTGCCTATTGGTTCCCTTTACCTAGTGTATGTCGCGGAACGAAGATCTCGCAGCTAGGACTGCATCGCGCAAACCTGGCGGCCTGCCCTAATTTGCCGCCTTATCTTGCGACTCGCGACACGCCATCAATCTTTTCACTAGGGTCCGTTGGAACACAGGGCCGCGAATCGCTGCAAGTTAGAATTTGTTCGTATGTGTTGCTGTATGCAGCAGTAAAAGGCGGTTGTAAAAGGCGGCCGGCCGAGTTTGCTGACGTCTTGTCTGTAGTATGTACAGCTGTACATGGTTCGTTTGACTTTTGAGCTTCTGATCGACAATTTAGGAAATCTCACATGTTTTAGTGCTGTAGAGTCACAGTATGTACCTGCTAATGATGAAATGGGTACCAACATCAAGTAGCGGAGAGAGCCGCGATCGAATTTTGACTGGTAAAGGGGATTTGGAAATCGGAGAGAACGCCGGTTCCCCATTGCAGATCCATCCAGCAAAGAAGCCCCCCACCAAACTATGTTCTAGTAGGTGAGTACATACATGTAAGGCAAGAGGTACATATATGTACCTACCTCGCCCACATGCATGTCGCGGTGTGCCCAAAGTCACAACCAAGTTTCAACTTGTACCTTGCCCTTGGTGCCTCTGGCATGTATGTACACAGTATGCTTTATAGAATATGTGAGTACTCAAAGTTTTCTAAACAATACCTAAGGTTACTGCTATATGCGCAGTACTATCTATCTAACCTGCGTATGTATGTATGTTCGACAGGTTCGGAGAGGACCGAGATCTCCTGCCAGCATTATGTACTAAACCACGGATCCAGGCTTGTTACAGCAGTTTTGTGGAAGGATTGCCGACTCATAGCTTGTTTTGTGTTGATACTACCCTTGAGTGTACCTACATACAGATAGCGCCACATTGTGGCAACTTCATTTGATCCTGAAGGGAAGCTACCCACATATCTACATATGTACATTGCACGCAGGTGTTGCTCTAATAAGCTGAGGTAGATATGTAGGTCGACGTGATAGCAAAAGACTTTTGCCACTCTTTACCCATCTTTACGTGGCACCGAGGGCTACACCAGGCATTCCCCTCATCCCATCAAATTGTCTAACAAAGTCTTATTTTCTCGATGAGTTGGAAACCCTACCCAGAAGTGCCAGATCAGCATGGGACCTAAGAAAACTGTCAATTCAAGGACAAGTTGTAATGCTAGATAAACGTTGTTAGTGTAGCAAGCAAGGGTAGCAACGTACTCCTTATTGGGGCTAGGTATCTACGTATCTGCTAGAGAAAATAACCAACCAAGAGCGAACTAGACTAACTTCAATTTCCTTCTAGCTTACTAGCTAGAAGTCTGAAATAAATATCTATTTTAATAGGAGAAATGCTATTGGTCTCGTTGGCGAGGAGAGAGAGGTAGTTTGACATGCCTGCCCGGAGTATGAGCTCCGGGGATATGTGATTTAAAATTGGCTCCTTACATATACATACAATTAGTAGACAAAGGTAAACAGAAGAATCAAGATAGAGTGCCTCTTATCAGATAAAGCGGTAGTAAAGCCGCAGGTAGGCAATGTAATCTGTTCGAGACTCAAGTGGTCTAGACCGATCCATTGGTTGAGGACAAGGGAGAACTTCCTCGGCGAAGAATGCCGACATGTCTCCCTTTTACTGTCGCAAAGAGACGATGGACTCGGGTGGGTACATACATCTATATAGTAGGAGGCAGGGGACAATGTATGCTGTATTGCATCTTAGACTCTCCCCCGGCGAGCCCTTCCTCGAGGCCCTTTATTTCAGGATCTGAGCAAGTATGGAAGGGTTGTTCTTGGGTAAAGCAGGGTAACCGAGTACTACGAAATAATTGGATAGGAAACATCGAATTTACCACCCTTCCCGTAATATGTACAAAGTCCGTAGCATCGGGCGTTTATGGACCTCGTTCACTTGTTGAACTGGGGTTCTTATTGTAATACACAGTACAGGTTAACTTATGTTGTTGAAGATAAACTGCAACCGAAACTTGCTAGACGTTGTCCCGCCAGTTAATCCCAGGTGCTTTGAGTTTCTTGTTAATCATCACCTGTTATCAGTAAGAGAGAAATGTTTGGTGGACTGAGCTCCAAGGGGCAGCAGTAGACGCCTTCACCCAAAACAATAAGGCTGAGACACTTACCACCACTCCCAAACAGCATCCATCCACTCCACGAGATCCAAGCCGCTAAACAAACAGCCCTTATCGGTCTTTTCTCCGCGGCGGCCTGGCTTGCCGGGACGAGGCTACCACCGTTCGGTAGAGGAAAATACGCGCTTTCCAACGACACCGATATCGCCTAAAATTGGTATGGCTTTACCGGACTTGCCAAACAAAAACCTATCTCGTTCACTTATACGCAGAAAGGTTTCCGACAATGACACCGATCTTGTCCTAGCCAACAAACTAGCAAGACGGCGGCAGTATATTTATCCTTGATATTATTCTAATTAGCTCACTGACCTGGGATAAGCGCTATGCATTCTTGAGTTGTATGCTTCTTTGGCAGTACAGCACTTGGCCCAGAGTGCTCTTCATAGCAAATAAGCACATCTCTTGACGTTGGGCAAGGTTGCACTTTAGAAACGCTCATTTAAAACTCTGCGGTTGTCGTATGTATCGATATACCGATACAGCATGCCACCCGGCCCTTCCCCGTGTCCATAAAATACCAGCCCAAGAGGTCCCGTTCGCGATCCTCCTAATCTCTCTTCAGTGGCAGAAGTCTTTCTTCAATGCCGTCCTTGGTGATGATCATCATCTGCAAACCGTCACCGACCTCAATGTGCCGCTCAACGGCCGAATCAAATGCATCCTTGACCAGTACTTCCACCTCGTGACGCGGCAGCGGCACGCGCTCACGCTCCTGCAACTCGTGGCCAACACCACTGCCGGGGATATACTGATTCTTGAAGTTGACCTGGTTGTCCAGGAAGGGCATGATGAGAGAGGCGGCCGCCCCGCCAGCACGGCACTGCTCGCGTTCGTAGCTACCGACAGGGTCATATGAGTAAACGGCGCCCGTTCCGTCCTCGTCGATGCCGCCGAGAATGGCATGGACATAGTATGGGAAGAAACGCTTCTGGTAGAGGATGGTTGATAGCCGTTTAGCACAAGCCGAAACGCTCATCGGCTTCCCCTGCCGGTATCGATACATCTTACAGACGGCGTCCAACCGCTCTTTCAGCGCCTCGCCATCTGCCGCAAAGCCCACCACCGACAGTAGAATGTTGGCGTCCTCCTGCGATGACGTGGAACCCCCGATTTTGAAAACCTTCGGTGCATACCGTGTGTTAATGCTGTATCCGGCGGTTAGACGAGTGTCACCGGCCATGATGGCAAAGTCGGCGCCGGCAATGGCGAGTGTCGAACCGCCATTATCTGTATATCTGAACGAGAGGGAGGACAAGGTCAGCTAAAATAACTCCCAAGAGCTTGCGCAGTGCCACACAGCTTTGTAAAGCAGGATATCCAGCTTACGGGTTGAAGCGATGTTCACGGACGCCATCAGCGGCCGTCTTCGGAACCTCAGCAAACGAATAGTTAGGGCCGTTGAGGACTGGGTTTTGGCTGAACATCGCCATGGCGATTAGGCTTCGTTGGTTTCTTTCGTATTGCTTTCGTATTTTGGCAGAGGCTTTGCTTGTGGTGATGTCCGGTTGAGTTTACTAATGTGTTATTCGGGCGACGGCTGCGAGCAAGGATGAACTCAAAAGGTCGGTAACTAACAACTGGGAACTTCCCACTGAAGCTCTACATAACGCGTACAGCTTGCAGCCTTCAAGCCTCAAGGTTGCAACCCCCATTACGCAGTTGAAAGAGGGACCTTAGAAGCAGCAGTAACCTAAAGTAGTTAGGTGCTAGCCCATTCCCGGCCTTAGCTTGTGCTAGCTCCGGCATGACTAAGCTGACGCTGGGTACAAGTAAGGCGTTAATTGATAGTACGTACTGCTGTCCTGCCGTAGTAATATCGGACAGGGGCCCGTGGTAAATCTACAGAGTCACGACCCAGGATTCATCTGCCAACCTTCGGTCACGACTTGCCATTGTGCTCAACTTGTGGACTCGGTATCTACTTTGATTCGAATGCCCGTGGAGTTAGGCTTCGAGCCTGAATGTTCCGGATGATCAGTTTGCTCTCTGGACTGGACTTTGTTTAACGCAATACGCCGCCCATCGACCGACCCATCGACCACCATGGCGCGCAATGTCCGACAGCGAGCTCTGGAGAAGATCGCGGCACTCTCCGCCTCGCACTCCATTTCGCCGTTCGATCGATCTGACCTCGACCGGCTATGTAAAGCTGCTGCACTGCATGCGAGGGGAGATGAAGATAGCGTGAATGGCACGGGAAAGAGTGCGGTCTCTACTTTAGGCCAGGTTCCAATGGTAAAACTAGAATCGTAACAAGACAGTTGGCGCTCGTCTCACGCTTTCTTAGACTATCCGTGAATTCGAAGTCCTTATCGCTCTGTGTAAAACCGCGCCACTGGTTCAAAACAGCCAAAGCGCCCAGAAACTTGCCAGCCAGTTAATACCCTACGTCCTCGAGTCCCACGTCCAGAGCTTTGTGCCCTCGCCCGGCTTTAACAGCATCGAGCCGTCCCCAAACGAAGTCCTGATCTCGAGCCTGACCGCCGCCCTCTTATCCCTAGGCAGTAGGCATGAGCTTCTGCACGAGACTGTGTCGGACAGCATCTGGGCATTCTTGAAAAGCTTCAAAGCAGCTGTGCAAAACATTGGCCGACTTGGGCAGAACGGGGATCTGGAGCTCAATCTGGAGGATGCCATACGGACAGCTACATTGGCGGTCTCGTTCCTTGGGTTTCTCGATGCCGCCTCAGCTCAGGCCGACTTCTGGAGGGTCGGCGGCAGACTAGCCCTTGTCCAGAAAGTCCGCAACATCTTGTCAGACTCCTTTCTTACAGCCGTCGATGGCGCTTTCTCCACGATCCGGAACGCCCATTCGACAGATCGCCATGTCAGAGAATGGAAACGATGGCTACGCCAGTACAACAGCCAGGGACGACCGCTCGGGCCGATGGTCTTGCAGAGGAGTTTTACCTGGCTGCTAGTTGCAGCGACCTCGTTGCTTATCGTGAACGCGAAGGACTTGAGTGGGTCTCACATATTAGATATCCTCATGTCTCGGGATGACCTGCTTGCCTCGGGTGCCCGCGGCGCAGTCGACGTCGACTTCCGGTCCATTGAACTGTACGCCGGACTTGCTCGAGAAGAGATGGAGAGTCTCGAAGCCAGTGCAGACTTCCTCGAACTGGGCTCTGCTTCGCAGCAAAGACTGGCATGCGCCGTGAAAGCATCCGCTGTTATTAGCTTTTTGAATTGTTCCGTGCTCAACGAGGACGCCGCCGATCCAGAGTTTCTCATGAATTTACTTGCGGATACGCTAGACTCATCCCAGGTCTTTGATGAGGTCCTTGCGTCAGTTGTCCTGCGAGCCCTGGCTATTCTGGCTCGGTTCTCGCCAGACTTTGCGGCGACAGTTATTCGGCTTCTTCCCAGATTCATCGTCCAGACTGCGCCGTCCGCTACTATTGCAGGTCTGGGATCCAGATGCCTGGCCTTCACTCTGTACAGGCTTTCCAGTGATTCGGTCATCTCTACGCTATACACTTTGGGCAACGTCTTAAGTCCAAGCCCGGAGAGTGGCGCGCCGAACGGATCGAATACAGACTTGCCCGGAGATGGTGCCGGCTCGTCGAACATATACCATGGCAGACAGTCCACAGGCAGTTCTATCTCGCTACAGATCCAGGGCGAAGGAGATACAACAGCCGTCTACTCCAATATTATTGAGACAATCTGCTGCGTCGCTAAAGCATGCGAGGAGGAGAAAATCACAGCCCTTGCGCAGGCTATGCTTCTGCAAAAACTGACAAAAGTCAATCAGCTGGTTGATGCACACATCTTAGTAGGCGCGGGGGTCCTATCGCTTAACTCGGGACAGTTGGAGTTCCGCTCACTTTTGAGGCTATATTCGAGGATATGCCATAACGCCGTCGCCGACGATAACATCGTCCTACTAGATGCGGTATGTATTGAAAGTGGTGATAGACAAGAGCCTACTGACACTTTCTGCAGATCATGAAGGCTCGAAACCACATCTCGGCAAACATCAAGCGTGAATCGCCCCTGTTTGAAACGTATCTTGAATACATGCTGGAAGATCTGGTGTCGAAGGGCGATGTCCACCAGTCCAACCATATGAAGGAGTCGGATTTTGAATTCGCAGCACAGGAAATCTCTCAGCTCCTCCAACCTCTGGCTGTGCTCATGTCGGCCCATGACTTTGCTGCCGACATGTCCGGCCAGGACGACGATCGGTTTGCCTTGTTGCGCGACGCATGGTTCAACATCGTAGTCCATGGGTTCACCCCCACGACGGAACGGGGTGGGAAGTACATGGACGCGCTGAGACATATGGCTATACATTCGCCACCGCTTGTTGCGGAGCAACGTGGGGAGCAGATCGAGAGTGACATCGAACTCAACACTGTCCTCCGCCGAGCCAATACATCGGAACGGGAGGCGAGGCAAAAGAAGTCTCTCGCCAGTCTTATACCGTCAAGAGCATCCGATATCAGGGGGTTGAGCTACCGAAAAGTCATATTTCTCCAGGCCGCCTACATGGTCGAAAGCCTGCGGGCTGATTCTGGGGACTGTACGAAAGCGCTTTCCTACTTCTTGGAACCCAGCATGCGGAAGGACGACGTCCGCAGTGTGATGGACGGCATTACCTCGGCCGTGCTGGATAGATATCTCGCGAATACTCTCGACGCCAAGCTTTCAACTTTCTCTGCGCACTATGCCGCTTCGCAGCTGGCGACACTCCTCTGCGGTTGTTGTCATCGGATCCAGCGTGTCCAACAAGCGGCGTTTAACTGTGCGGACAGGCTTATCCACCAGATGCCTTCCTCCCTCTGCCAGAAACCTTCTTTGTTTGCGCTTCTGGAGCTTCTGTCACTGATGTGGCTTAGCTGCCTCGAAGGGGAGACAGACGTGTATGACCCTCAATCCGTCTTCGCATCCAAACTCGGATGTGTCACGGTCGAACTGTCGGATGACTACACCTTCAGGAGGTTGACTCTGAACAACCTGTACAAGAAGGCCAAGTCATGGCTGTCGCTTGCTGTCAACCTTGCACCAGCCGACGTGAAAGGCCTCCTCCAGACTTACCTGTCCGAGTTCGATGACGAGAGTTCGTACGGCCCCATGTCGCTTGGTCGCTCGTTTGCCCTGGAAATGGGGTCTGCCATTCCGGCCACAGACCAGATGTTGACTTCACTCGGCCGTGATGGCGAGACGTCGATCGATGCGGCCTCGGACTTCGTGGCGCAATATACCACTCGTCAGGAATACAGATACGGCGAGACACTGCCGAGTCACGGAGCAGATCTGGTCAATGTAATGCCGATGGTTCGGAGAAATTCCTTTATCAAGTCGGCACCTTCGGACCGTGCGGATGCTGTCGCAGCTCTGGCGCATGTCGAGTCCCGCTTGACGGGGAAGAAGGTGACTCCTCTGCAAGATGTTCGGGACATCCTTAGGCGCGCCGCTGCTTTGCTATGCCGCAGCCAGAAGGACGAAAGCGCCATCGCACGTTACCTGGTGACCATACCGTTCCGTATCTTCACCAAAGAATCTGTCAAATTCGGCCTATCTCTGTGGCTTGGAGTCATGAACGAGAATCCGAGGATGGAACCGCGATTGCTCAGTGAGATCGCTCAACAGTGGGAGGCCACGATTCAGCGAAAGCTTGGCCTCTTCAATCCGAAATTCATGTGAGTGAGCACTTCATAAAGATCCTTGGCCACGTGGCTTATGCGCCGCACTAACTGGGCTGGACCAGGCATCCCGATCCCTTCTTCCTCAAGGAAGAATTCGCCCCAAGTGATAATGAGGCGCTTATCAGGGAAAGACAACAGGTGCATAACCTTCTTTCGCCGCATACCCAGCTGATCCAGTTCTTTGCGAGTCACTTCAACGCCACTCGGTTAGGGAGTCCGAACATTCAGAGGACATTCCTTCGCTTGCTTGACGTGACACTGGATGCTCTAAAGCGCTCGATATCCCATCCGATCGCCCGTGAGCTGAGGCTGAGAATAATCCTGTTTAGTCTGCGAGTCTTGAGGGTGAGCGAGACCGCCGGTCCTGCAGCCCAATGGCGCCTGAAAGACAAGATTCTGTCGGCCGGTTTGAGCTGGTTTGGGTTTGTGCCGAAGTGGGCATTTGGGAGCAACAACTTACAACTGAAGACCGAGGTGAAACTGATTAATGACATCAAGAACGGGCTCAAGGCAGTGTCACACATCACCACGGCTCTTTCCGGGGGCGTGTCTGTCTCTGTATGCCAGAAGGAGTTGCTCTTCGGCATTCTCCTGGACAGTGAACAAGCGAGACTGAATGTCTGGATCCATCCACTCAACGAAGGAAACCTGCCCCGGCCAGAAATGTTGACGTACCACGGCAAAGTTGCTCTAGAGGCCACACTGAAACCGTTGATCCGGGTGGCTTGGTCAGAGAGCCCTTCGCTTGCCATTGAGCTTGTTAACCGATTCAACATGGCCAGCGTGCACCAAGAGATCCGTTGGCTTTTAGTCAACTTCCCAGCGAAAGCGATCGGCTACCCGGGCGCCCTTCCCATATTGTTCGGCGGCGAACTCTCGCCGGACGTGCGGCTCCAGCTCAGGGTAAGGGCTTCCCACACTTACCAAGCTGTGCTAACTAACATCGACAGTATCTACTGTACTGGGCGCCTGTGAACCCTGTCACGGCAGCTACCTATTTCCTGCCAGCGTACAAGAATCACCCGTTCCTAATTCAGTATGCAATGAGAGCCTTGGAGTCCCATTCGATCGATGTCACCTTTTTCTACGTGCCCCAGATTGTCCAGAGCCTTCGGTTTGACGCGCTGGGATACGTTGAGCGGTATATCCTCGAAACGGCACAGTTTTCGCAGTTGTTTGCCCACCAAATCATCTGGAACATGAAGGCCAACTCGTACAAGGATGACGATGCAACAATTGTAAGTCCCGCCCCGACCTTGCACACGTCCAGCTCGCTCATTCTTGCCATTGGTAGCCCGATGCCATCAAGCCGGCCCTGGACAAGGTGATGAAGACTATGGTCCAGAGCTTCTCGGAGGAGGACAGAAACTTCTTCGAACGAGAGTTTACTTTCTTCGATGAAGTCACTGGTATCTCTGGAAAGCTCAAGCCTCTCATCAAGCGTGACAAGCCGGAGAAGAAGCAGAAGATCGAGGAAGAACTCCGCAAGATCCAGGTCGCCGTGGGCGTCTATCTGCCTAGCAACCCTGAGGGGACGGTCATCGGCATCGATCGGAAGTCCGGTAAGCCTTTGCAATCTCATGCCAAGGCTCCCTTCATGGCTACCTTCCGGATCCAGAAGACCATAGGTGGCGTTGAGGAAGCCGAGGAAGCCGATCGAGAGATGAGCAAGACGGGCGAGGCACAGTCCAAGAGGTCGGTTGAAGTCTGGCAGAGCGCCATCTTCAAAGTCGGCGATGACTGCCGCCAGGACGTGCTAGCCCTCCAGATGATTGCTGCCTTCCGCGGCATCTTCCAAAACATAGGTCTCGACGTGTACGTGTTCCCTTACCGTGTCACAGCGACTGCGCCGGGTTGCGGTGTCATCGATGTTCTGCCGAATTCCATCTCCCGCGACATGCTAGGACGAGAGGCGGTGAACGGCTTGTACGACTATTTCCTCAGCAAATACGGAAACGAGGATTCGCTTCGGTTCCAACATGCGCGGAGCAACTTTGTGAAGAGCATGGCCGCGTACAGCATCATATCCTTCCTTCTGCAATTCAAGGACCGCCACAACGGCAACATCATGATCGACGATGCTGGTCACATCCTGCACATCGACTTCGGATTCTGTTTCGATATCGCACCTGGCGGGGTCAAGTTTGAGCGCGCACCCTTCAAGCTTACTCAGGAGATGATGATGGTGATGGGAGGCAGCACCGAACATCAGGCGTACAAGTGGTTCGAGGAGCTATGTGTCAAATCGTTCCTCGCCTGCCGACCCTACGCCGAACAGCTGAGTCAAATCGTCCTCTTGATGATGGAAAGCGGACTTCCGTGCTTCAAGCCTGAGAGTGTGAAGCACTTCAAAGAACGGTTTGTCCTGGAGAAGAACGAGCGCGAGGCGGCTGAGTTTGTCCGGGACCTCGTCAAGAAGAGCGCCGGGAACTACAGCACGGTCGTCTATGACCAATTCCAGCTGATGACGAACGGTATTCCGTATTAAAACAGACTGTTAGACGTGTCTCTACAGCCTGTTTGATTAGCAAAGGTAGAGAAATAGAGGCAGGGAGCGGGATGGCATGCTTGCTTGCTTCTATCACTTTTTGTTCTTTGCTGCGTCTACTAGCAATATTATAAAAGCACTGTAGAAGCTTGACGGACTCAAAACTCTTTACTTTATATCATTGTTTTATTGTATAATATTTCTTACTTACACATTGGCTTGGTTTTTACGACTACGCATGCCAGTGATGCAACCAGTGGTAAACTTGAGTCTGATTGCGACGTTTGAGCTTCAGAAGTGCCAATCCCATCAAGACCTTCAGATCGGGGGGCTTCTCCTGGAAGGGCAAGCGCCTGGGCCGAAGCCTGGGCGTCTGGCTCTGAAACTGACTGTGACTGCGACTGATCGTCCTGCTGCTGGCACGGTAAGCTCACCTTGCATTGATGTGGACTGGGGCAAGGACATAACTGTGGCGACTGCGGTAGCGGTAAGGGGAGGGACTTGGGGCTCGGGATGGGGGATAAATCGTATCCGCTCCGCATTTTTGTGAAGGGGGGGAGGGGGGATTATTTTTCGTTTTGAGTTTTTTTATTCTGGGTCGTATATTGATGTTATGTTGTTGCTGGACAAGAACAAGGCAAGTCCAGTCAGGCGGTAAGGTCGTGATCTTTTTAGAGTTAGATGAAATGGGAACACGGGTTCGGGATAGAGAGACAAGAGCGGATAGAGAAGAGGGACAAGAGAGGGAGCTTGATTGATGGCTTCACACTCCTTCCTTTACTTTACTGTCGTTGTTGGCTTTCGGTCACGTTGGCGTAGGTAAGTAAGTAAGTATGTATGTAATATTTATCCAAGGACCCGGCCAAGGATGTGGATAGGGTGTTTTTTTATAGTAGTTGGCCCATTTGGTAAGGCTTTGAGAGAATTTTGTTTGCTTCTCTTGGGATGTTACTAACCTACTGCTTTATTAGACTATCTAGCTATTGTTCCCCTAAAACTTCACTTGTTCTCTTTTTATGCTTTCCTTATCCCTCTCTTTGTATTTGCTTTATTAGCCTTCTCCTCAAAAAGTGGCAGTACAAACAAAAGCTTCGTTTTATTATCAGAGAAGCCCTAAGACTACCTACAAATGTCTCTATGTGTCTATCTAAGTACCCTTCCTTTATATACAATGGTAATTCAATATATGCCGTTCCTGTGTTCAAAAGCATTGTTATTTATTGTCAAGGGCCAAGCTGGGAAGTACTATTCTGTTTTCGATTCGTATAGAAACAAAGGCATGCACCTGTTAACTACCTAGTATCTTAGTCCGTACAAGGTTAGACAGGACAGGACTAGGTCAGCCAAATACCTAGTATTCTTGCTTGTAGCCTATCACTTGTGCAGACTTTTTAATAATTAGAGAGATGTAAAGCACAAGGGAGGCCCTGAAAGGGCCTTGCTGTCAAGCCTAGAAGCTGGTATCAATGAACTGCGGGCAAGAGTTTGCAAGAAGTTCAAGTTGCAGTGTGCAGTGTCAGTTTGAATTGGCTGTCTGTTGCGGGAACACCAGACGTGCTATCTTCAACCCTCTCTATCTCTCTCCTTGTGTCTCCCTCCTTTATTGGAAATATAGGGGGGCCCTGAATCCAAAGATCAATACTCATTCAACATTGGCATCTATCTAAGCATGCAGACAGTGACATTTCAATAAATGTATCCACCCAACGCCAACGCGATCAAAACTATCCCATGCCTGTCCAGACTTATTGGACCACGGGATTGGCATTGTTATCAGTGGCCCAAAGTTTATACACTTCAGGAGGAAGGGAGAAGTTTAGTAAATGGTGTGCTCTATGGTCAAACATATAAACCAGAATACAAGGCGTGTCTTCAAGGAAGGTCATGTCTAGTATAGCTTTCATGTAGAGACGATTGTTGTTGTCGTCAAGTCACGGGTTAACAAAAATAACTCCTTAGCGCCAAACACTGGGTCAGAAACGTAGAGTGAGGGAGTGTGACAGTCGCACAGCCTATCCGCTCTGCTGCTCCATATGCGTTGGTAGATTGTAGCTCGCATAGTCGGCATGTACAAAGGCACGGTCGACCATCGGCACAGACTCGAGCACGTAGTCCAAGCTTTCGCTCAGGTCGTGCGAGTCCCGCAGGGTTGTGGAGGGATCGAGGATGATGTCGACTTCGCATATGAGCTTGTCGCCGGCGTGGTAGGCCTGGAGGCCCTGGATCTGGCGTATCGTCTTAGCAAAACGCATGGTAAGGTACAGGAGGATGTTACGCTCGTCAGCCGTGGCCGAGAAACCAGACAGGTTCTTGATGTGCTGCAGCGACGTGTCGGACCAGCCCTTGATGACGTATAATGAAAGCAGCAGGCCACCCAGAGCGTCGAGCCACCAGATCTTGCAGTAGAAACCGAGGATGGGGAATAAAATGGACCCCGTGTTGAAGACGACGTCGGTCATTGCGTCCGCTGCCAGTGCCTGCACGCTCGAGTTCTTCACCAGACGGCACCAGAGCCAGCATAGGCCCTTGATCACCACCGTACCAACCATGATGGCGAGGGCGGGGATGCCCAGCTCGATGACCTCGCGGTCCGGAGACGCCAGCCGCTGGATCGACTCTAGCGCCACTTGTACGAAGGATGTGATCATGATGACAGAAAACACGAGCACGCCCAGCGGCTCAAGCCTCCGCCGGCCGACCGGGTACTTATACTGGTCCTGGCGGGAGATGAGGACGGTGGTTGTCCAGACGATGACGGTGGACAGGAAGTCGAGGATCGAGTCAACTAGACTGGCTAGCACAGACATGGACGAGACGGACGCCACGACGGCGATTTTCCCCGCGAGTAAGAGGACGTTGGCGGCGAAATTGACGTATATGGCGACAATGACTATCTTGGAGCTGCTGTCGACGTCACCGTCGTCGTCGAGCCAGGGAATTTCGGGCTTGGGTGTGTTTTCATCCCATTCCTCTTCATCGTTGCCAAACAGGGGTGTAGTCTCCGTGGGCCGATATATGTCCCTGGGCGTACGCTTCACCTTCTTAGTCGATGAGGTAGCTGGTCGGAGCGGGGAGCTACCCTCGGCGTCTTCGCCGTGGTCGCTGCTTTGGGTGTTTTGTTGCTCAAGTCCCGACGGTGGACTGGAGGGTTTGCTGTTTGCCAAAACCGAGCCGCTGTGCCGGGTCAGGCTGGAAGCTTCTTCCGAAATGGTTTCGGGCACCTCGATGCCCCTGGACGGCACGGCCGGGAGGTCGTTGTACTCGTTGAGCAGGTCGTGAGGAAGACTGCTGTCGAGCAAGCGGTCGATGTACAGATATTGTTGGACGAGGTAGTTCGTGCGCTCGTAATATTGTCTTATCGGCTTCTTGAGGGCCTTTAACTGTTCCTCCGCCTTCCAATACCTCTCCCAGTTATAGCGAGGATTCGGATTCCCGATCAGGCGCATCGACCGCACCGTGTCGCTATTCAGGATCTGGCTGAGACGACGCTCGTCTGCCTGGGACCGAAACCGAGATTCGTCTTCTGCGTCTGTCAAGCTATGGCTTGTGGCGTGCGTCAGCCCGGCCTCCTCATCTTCGGACATTGCCCCTCTCCTAGACGTGCTGCCGTAGTTATGGAGCGACGGGTGGGAGCCGTTTCGGAAAAGCTGTGTGAGGGCGCCTGGACGGGGCTGATCGTCCTGGAGGAGAAATGAGGCTCTCCGATAAGAACCGCTGCTGGCGCGATGAGGGGGAGCGGGCGCGTTAGAAAGCCACGCCGGGCTCATACTATTCCGTCGCTCGACAGACATGATGACCCGTTATGAAGGCGCTTACAGGAATGCCCGCGCTGTTTCGGGAATGCTAGGGGGGTACTGACAGAACTTGTTACCAGGCCAGAAAAATACCAGAACACCATTGTCCTTTTATAGTAACATACAAAGGGACCGAGGCGGGCAGTCTGCAGGACAAGAGGGCCCCCTTGATGTTTCAAAGGCTTTGTTTTTCGGTTCTAAACGTGCATATTGTTGGCCGCATCTCGAAGCTTAACCCATGTTTGGACCGTTCGGATCACCGAGGCTGGAGGTACCTTTGGGTGATGCGTCTCTGATGTCACAACGCTTGTCCCTTGGCAAGCCAAACACACTGCATACCGGTACAGATTAGGAGAAGAGCAAACTGTGAGCTCTCTGAGATATCCAACATCAGGGCGAGGCTGAGCTAACCTACAAGTGCTCGACTTGATTACATCATCCATAATCTCCTACAAATCGATTTGACTCGACTTTGACTCGACTTGGCATGTTATCCTACGGTGGTGACAATGAGCATGTCTTGCAGACCATACTGTGCACTTTGTACTTATTACTGCTGTCCTCGATCTCCGGGACCTGGAACCAGGCATGCCAGGGTCGGCGCCGGTCTGTTGGACAACCTTAAAAGACTTCAGCCGTTATAGAGCCCGCACCTCCGGCAACGCTGTTCCTTGTGTCTCATAGTACAGGCACGACAGTAGAGTGTGTCTCAGACGCATGTAGCTATTACGGTAGCACCATGTGGCTGATTGTGTTGGGCTGGATTACAAGTAGAAGAGAACCGAACGTATTGCGGCTTGATCTAACCTTAACCTTAGGCCATCTAGACTAGATAGGTTAAGCAGATCGAAGGTTGTGAATCTTGATTCGTAACAACATAGTGCCCTCTTCCCCACCAAAGCCAGTGATCAAGCAGAAACCGACTTACAAGTACAGTGCGACTGTAATACAGTAACCTTAGCTTCATACGTAAGTACTCTGACATGGACTGCTTGCACGTTCAGTATCTACTTTGGCCTGTTTTCTCTTGTTTGACTTACCATGAGTACTGCTTCTGAACTCGATACGAGTATGATTGTAGAACTGATGCTTTGTAAGGATATATAGATGGCAGTAGGTAAGGTAGTGTTGAAGGGAGAATAGGGGCAGGTAACTTTGAAGGTGCCTGAGGGGTGGGCATGGGCCGCATGGCAAAGCGGGACTCCTTGCAGCCGTACGGAGTTCACCACGTACACAGTACACAGTACAAAGGAGAAGAGAAATGGACCAATAACTCCGTATCCTTATATCCTACAGGCGCGTGTTGTCACCTGTGGGCTGGTGAGGTCTAGGTGTCATTTGCTGGCAGAGAATAGGCCGGTGCTACTGCGCACAGTCTTCCAATGAGCACTGTACTTCTTTATGGTTGTCAATTCATTGTTTTTTTTTCTTGCTTACCTTACTTAAGTTAGGCAAGTAGTCGTCAACCGTGTAGCACCCAGGCCAACACCATCACATTTATTGTTCCCAACCCTCCCGCCAGCACTTCTGAACTGCATCTCCTGTCCCAGTTGCACACGAGCGATTCCTAGCTTCAGTAATATGGTACCGACATAATTGTCCATGTCAATTTTTCTCTTGTCTTATAATAGCCATATTAGAGTTCTCTACCACTTACAGTCATAGCGCCTGTCGTTCGCTAGTCCGGTGCCCCTTTCTTTTCCTTGCTTGCTTTCTTGCTACACATTAGTCAAAACACTGAAAATTCTCTTGAACTTACTAATTACCCGACGCCTCTCGTTACTGCTGGTCTCGTTACCGTCTAATTACAACGCATCACTGCAGCCTGCTCTCCGCCTTCTGTAGTTAAGTACACATTCGGTGACTACGGTTGCGTTTTGCTACCTCCTGGTTGGATCGGATTTTGTCCCTCAGATATATACGCCGAGCGCTTTCCGTAGTAACGGCATCTTGCGCATCCCCATTCTCCATTCCGTGGTACGTATGCACAAACCCCAATACCTTTTCGCTCGTGCGTCGTCTCGGTCAACCTTGTGCTTGCCCAAATCCCGCGGCGTCGTCCAAGCTCTCTTCGACTGCTGGCTTTTGGCTGTTGCGTGGCCGCCTGTACGCCGAGGTAGCTTGCTATGCTCCAGGACTAAGCCTTCGCCATTCTCACATTTACTTGTGTACAAGCACTGTTGCAATCATTTTTATCGATGCAATCTCATTTACACGGTCCATCTTTTAGTTTATGGATGTGGGGGCGTGTCCGACGCGACGCTTTTGCATTTCTCGGGCGCTTACATTGCAAGAAGACGACTAACCCCTCAGTATGCAGTTTTCCGCCCACTGTACGCAACACGTTCGACGCTGAGCTCCATTGCCATCGACCGAAACCTGTTGCGACGAGGTAAGGCAATCGACCCGTCATTTGTTGTCTGTGCTTTGGACTTACTCCGCGACGTACTACAAGTCCCCGGACGACCGTTGCCTTAATCCGATTCATTCCCACTATATATGGGTTCGTCGTAACTTCGATCGGGTCTAGTCGAGCTGTTTCATATGCCTAGATTTCCAGTCAACTTCCGGCGGAAATCGACCGCAGCCGACGATCAAAATGGATCGATAACTGGACCCTCATTTCGGGTGCTTGAACGTCCCGGCGCCAACAATGCCAACAATGCCAACAATGCCAACAATGCCAACAATATCAAATCCTTCGATGGCCCTGCAAGGACGCCAAAGATACCTGGCGAAGTGTATAACACAACCTTGCACGAGTTGGCGATGGAAGATAATCTCTTTGCGGGTTTAAACAGTAACCGGTATGTGGCACTCGCGCACTCTTGGCTACGTCGAATGGCTTCCTGATCCTCCTCTAGTGGCAGTGGTAGCTCCAGCAACACTAAGACAACGTCCGACAACTCGTCGCGTCATAGCAATATATCAAACGCGCCCTCCTCCGCCGAGTACAGCCTAGCCCAGGACGAATGGCGAAACCCTGTGGCCCGCAAGCCATTGCCTCCCGTAGATAACAGCATCCCCCCTGTTCCTCCTGTCCACAAGAATTCCGGGTTCCTGAACAAAGCTGGTAGGACGTTTTCCTTTGGGAGCAATAAGAAAAGTCCACTTCCCATCTCGCCCGAGGAGGCTGTTCCGCCTCTACCTGATCATCGGTCACCGAGCGTACGGTCTCGAGCTACGACAACCTCCACGATCACGAGCCCAACTCCGCCAAAACTCGAGGACTCTGATTTCAGGCTCGATCTTGGCGGCGAACTAAGCTCAATGCTCAATAAGTTTGACAACCGCTCTAGCGTCATGACTTTGAAGGAGCGCGATGCGGCGAGCACCCGGCCAAGCCAGCCCTCACCACTGTATCTAGATCACTCTGCCGTGGTTGAGCCTCCGCCCAAGTCTCTCAACAGTCAACATTCGAGAGAGGGATTGCTCTCCTCTGAGGAAACGCGCTTATCGCCCGCTAGTGTAGGCGGTCTTACGCACAAACCTTCCCAGGCCACCTCGAACTCTAGCAACAGGTCTCCAGATGGTCGCGAATCACAGGAAGATGACGAAGATACAACTTTGCTGAGCGACTCGATAGCAGCTTCTCAATTCCTATCCGATTATAGTACCGCGGGTCGTGAACTTACGAATCGCTACCAACGAGACAACAGCCACAAATCAAGCTCGCGTTCGGATCTAACAGCGACATACGCCAAGACTTCTCGATTCAATACCGACCAGGATCACGATAGTCTGTTTGGCAAGTCTTTCGGTCACCCTCCGCGCGTTGTCCCAAGAATTGGGGCCCGCTCCAACACTGCTCCTCAGATCAGCAACAAGGTCATGACACCCGAGGAGTTTGAAAAGTACCGTCAGGATCGAGTTAAAGAAGAGAGACTGGGGCGTGGTAGCCTCGATGGGTCAGATAAGGAGGATGAAGACATCAACTACGATGATGAGGAGGAGGAGATGGAGAGGTCGAGGCAGTTCGCAAAGCAGCGACGAAAGCAAGAGGCTCACCTTTCTGTGTATCGCCAGCAAATGATGAAGATGACGGGCGAGTCCGCCAACCCACCACCCCCACGGCCGTCCATGTCCACGTCCGCGAGCGCTCCGAATATCCCACTGGCGCCGGGTGGCAAGAACGGGCTTGCGCCAACTCCTCCGTCGGACGGTTCTGAAGAGGATGAGGAGGTGCCCCTCGCCATTCTCGCGGCTCACGGTTTTCCTAACAGGAACCGACCACCGACACGCCTGAGCACGGTGGGTTCGAATTCAAACCTACGAGCCTCGATGCAGCCGCCTGCGAATGCCAGCGCAACCTCGTTGGTAGGGGAAGGTGTCCCGGCTGGTGCAGCAGGGGGTCGTCTACCGCCCTTCGCTCGAAAATTACCACAGGACCCATATCTCGGAGCAGGTCTCATCAACCAGCCGCCTCGAGAATCAATTGCACTCGCCGGCGGTGCGCCCGCCCAGTCGAGACCAATGCCAACCGGCGGCCTGGTTGGTGTTATTGCCCACGAGGAACGAGCCAGGGCTTTGAGACGAGGTAGTCCTGCCATCGACAACGCCAAGAACAGCACCTCTCAGTTACAAATGAACCCCTCCTTCGATCCAATCAACGGCATCCCGTCGCAAATGATGTATCCTATGGGCCCGCAGCCGATGCAGCCCCCCCTGCTGACCACCAGCGATCAAGCCCAAATTCAAATGAACCAGCAGATGCAACAGTTTATGCAAATGCAGATGCAGTTTATGCAGATGATGGCCTCGCAGAATGCTAGCCAAGGGCAAGTGCCGTACACCCCTCTGGGTCACATGCCGACACAGTCGATAGGGGCAGCCAGCGACCTGGCGCGTAACTCATTTTTAGGCGGGGATCCAGCGCGCAGCTCCATGATAGGTGGCGATTTTCCACGTGGACCATTCATGGGCCCGTCGATGACCAGTGGCACTGGGCCTAGCCCCGGATTGGAGCTGCCTGTGGCTTCACAGACCAGGACCATGAGCATGGTGCAGCCAAGCTCAGCTTCGTGGATTCAGCAAGCTGCCCAGGCCAACTACTTGCCCTCGATTCATGTTCAGGGTGGTGGCTATGCTCCATCGATTGCACCTTCAGAACGAAGTAACGTTGGGCTTCCTGGTCGCTATAGGCCCGTATCTAGCGCTTACAATAATGAGCCCACCGGCCGGACATCCACCATGGGCGCTTACAGCTCGCATGTACATTCAAAGCTTCAGGTCGAGTCCAGGGCCTCGCCTCAGAAAAAGGACGATGATGATGACGACGACGAGGGTTGGGCAGCTATGAAGGCGAAGAGAGACCAAAAGAAGAGTCTCTGGCGCTCCAAGAAGTCTTTTGGCTCAGATATTGGGGCGCTCATCAACTAAATGATCGACAGTTCGATTTCGACTTTTCCTTCAGCAACCCTGATGTTTGGATAGAGAAAACCAAAAGCAAATTCCTGCTACAGGTACATAGGCATTTCGCATCGATGTGGTCACTAGAAAGTACCTATCTAATATCTCATTAAGGCAAATGGAGCCAGGATACAGGATCTTGGGGGTTATTATTATATTTGAGAGAATTTAATGTGGTGTCTATAAGCGCATATCGCGTGAATACTGAGGAAGCCAGCGCTGCCGAGCCAGGCATGACAGATGGAACGACGATGATAGAGTTACTTACAAATCCTTCCCACCTATAATTTAATACGAATCTACCAGGGAGGTTGCCGAGGAGGTATTTCCAAAATTGAACCAACACAGTTGGGTCTGGAGACGATCGGATCAGCTTGCTGTGGGCAGATACTGTACTGGCATCGTGTATTTAAGCTCTCTAGACTGACTGGCTCAGCTTAGATGGAACATGACATCAATAATACACGTACGGCCCTCGTGTATTCCGGGCCGGTGCCAACAGAAAAGCAGGTGGTCAAAGCGGTTCTATTCGCATGATCCTGTCACCGGTTGCATCACAGCAATTGGGAATTTACTCGAGCTTTCCCTGAGCCCAAGCACCTCGCTTGACACCTAGTTCAACAGCAGCCAAGCCCCAGTCTTCGCCATGGTTGTGGCTCCCACTTATCAGCCCGGCACGCGCCTTGGCTTGCTCGTCATTGAGCACAGTAAGGACGCCAAAGATGACGGGCACGCCGAGGTCCAAGCCAACGCGCATCAGACCCTGTGAGACGGCGTCGGCAATGTACTCGAAGTGCATGGTCTCCCCCTTGATCAGAACCCCTATGGCGATGATGGCATCAAAGGGTCTCGAGGAGGCTGTGTCGGTGGGTAAAGAGGCCAGGTCTGTCGTCGAGGAGCCTAGGAGGTCGCCTGCGCTGGGTGCGCTGCCAGAGGAGGACTGCTGAACCTGGGAGGCCGTGTACATCCTAAGCGGGAGGAACTCACAGAAAGCTTTGTTTTAGCACATCGGAACCCGAAGAAAAATGACAGCAGATGAGAGAAGAGACAAGGGTGCATGGCCAATAAAAAAGAAAACCTACCGCTGCACAGCAATGGGTAGCTCCCAGGACCCGGGCACGGATTGCACAACGATGTTGGACTCCTTGACGCCGCACTTGGTCAATTGCTTCTTCGTGCCGTCGAGCAGCGGAGCAATGATGGTCTCGTTCCAGCGCGCATGGACGATGCCGATGCGCAAGGCACTGCCGTCATGCTCCTCCGGTCTAGGGCCCTTGATGGAAGTTGAGGCCATGACTGCTGTTCTCGTTTTGCTGCTTGCGTGGTTGTATGTGCCAACGAAGCTCGGATGAAGGACCGGGAGCTTTGCGATTAATTATTCTACAGCTGGTTCCTGGTAGTACATACCACCTATCCGCTAGCGTGAGCCCAAATTGGCGGGGTGAAAAGGAGTACGTTACTGCTGTAGTTGCAGCAGAATTGTCGAGTTGTGTTAACCTAGGTAATACCTAGTCAGCTCGAAATAGTATACCTCTTACTAGTTCAACTCCCTCGCTGCTTCTGTATTCAAATTCTACAGACCTTCGAGTTCCAGATACTTTCGGGAAATTTATGTCCTCCAGGTTGGCACAGACAACAGACCCAATCTCTTCACAAACGTGAAAGGCGGGGGCATGACGCAGTGGGAACAGGGGGGCATTCCCGGACTTGGTACCGCGTACAGTTGTAGAACACCACGAGGTACTCGTGTTAGGTGTGTGGTAGTACATACCGTGGATCCAAGGTTACATTATGTAGGTAATTAAGATACGTCCTCGACATCTATGATGTACATCTTCTGTAAGATAAGGTAAGGTATTCTACCAGTTAACAGACTACCTCACCAACCTGCTTGCGCTATCTGCTTGCGCTCAACGACACAAGTATGTAATTTGGGATGTAGAGTGGGGCGCTGCGACCGCGGCTTCCCTACTTTATTTCATAAATAGGAGCTGTATGTATAGGGCCACATATTTAACCTCATGTCCTGCAGGTAGCTGATCTGGATGTTTCCATACTACCTTATGTTACAAGCTACCGAGAGCTGTATGTAGGCGAGCACTGGGGAAAGCCCTAACCTTACCTCCTTCACATCCGGGGCTGCCAAGTACATGAAGCCAGGCACCTGCAATTTCACCAGGTCGATATCAGGTCGAAACTGCCCATGATATTGCACGGTAAGTTTCCCTGGTGCCCACAGCAGTGGCACCTTCTACTACTGAATGTCAGGAGCGATGTAGGTTAGCATGCTCCTCCTCTGTTTCTACTAGGTAGGTAAGTGCTAGGTATGTGTCCTTTCAAAATTATCTCTGATGTTTGTCTTCTCCTGATTTCTGATGGGAGGATGCTGGTGTCTCATTAGCTTTTCCTTTTCCCAACTTACATCTTAGTACCGACAAGTTATTTCTACCTCTTTTACTGTAGACTTATTAGGCCAGCATGTCTTCTATCTCTGCCCTGCCAGCCTCTGCATCTAGACAACTAAGAGCTCATGTGGCTGTCGTTACTCCCGTCATGGTCGTAAAGGAACTCCTGGACAATGCCATTGATGCCAAGGCCTCTTCAGTTGATATATCCATATCTCACGATACCATCTCTAAAATACAAGTGCGTGACAATGGCGTCGGCATTCACCCCGATGATTACGATGCCCTTGCCAGGCGAGGACATACAAGTAAACTTAGGAGCATCGAGGACCTTGGGAGTATTTTTGGGACTTCGCTCGGATTTCGCGGTGAAGCGCTCGCCAATATAAACATGATAGCTGATATAACTGTCACCACCAAGACCTCATCGGAGCCGGCTGCTGCTACGTTACACCTTGTGCCCAACGAAGGCGGCGTATCGAAACAGAATATGACTGCTGCGCCAGTTGGGACGACTGTTTGCGTATCCAAACTGTTTAGTCGTCAACCCGTGCGTCAGCAAATGGCTGTGAAAAAGGCAAAAAAGACTCTCGACAAGGTCCAAGAACTCCTACGAGCGTATGTCATGGCACGCCCGCAGCTCCGATTGCACCTGAAGGTTGCGCAACCGTCAGCCAAAGTGTGGTCATACTCTTTAAAGTGTGAGGCGAACGCAAAGGAAGCACTGGTCCAGCTGTTCGGAGCGGACATGGCGTCTCGCTGCTGCTTGAGGACTCTTGAGTACAACGAATCTTTTAATGGAATGGCCGTTATGGCTGGGCCCCCTCCCGTGAATACGTCTGAGTGCTTCGTTCTCGAGGCTGTGATGGTCAAGCCAGGCATGGCCGGTCAGAAAATGCCAAAGGGTCATTACTTCTCTGTCGATGGTCGTCCGCTCGATTCAACGCGTGGTGCAGCCAAAACACTTTTGAGAGTCTACTTGGACCACCTGAGAAAGTCGAACCCCCCCGAAGCCCTCCGTGACTGCTTCATTCGTCTCGACATAAGGTGCCCTCAAAAGAGCTACGACGCTAATGTTGAGCCTTCCAAAGACGATGTCTTGTTCTCGAACGAACATATCGTCCTCGATGCCTTCAGACAGTTATGCGGCGAAGTCTACCATCTGGCTACGTCCCCGGGTCAAGGTGTACCAGATAAGCCCGAGCATGATGTTCCCTTAGAATCCATAGAACAGCAAGACTCTGCTCATGGACTTGCGCCAGCCAGCGAAATCAAACGTCCCAAGAGCCACATGTCCAACCCAGGATACTCCAGTACCAGTAATCATGCCCACACTGGCCACCTTGCTGATACTGAAGGTAGGAAGGAGACGGAAACCACTGATAAATCAACACCCGTCGCAAGGACCACACTGCTAAACCATTGCGAAGGTGACATTCCAAGCGACCTCGAAGGGCAGGCGAACAGGAACAACCAGCTTCATGACGGAGCACCGCGGCAATACCCGCCTCGTCAACCCAGTCCACTAGCCAGACTCGGCAGAGAACGAGTTGGTCGCGTTGTGTCTGCAAGCTTGCCTGGGTTGAGGAATAATTTGCTCGATCCCCATGAAAATTCTGATGGTCACTCAGAGTCCCAGTCAACACCAGACCCTCGCATCCTTCGGCATGCACTAGGAGCACTTGGTGATCTAGCTGTTCCAAAGAGCCAGCAGTATCTTCAAAATGCCAGGCTTACTGGCGTCACTGGGTCTGCAATACCAGGCGGACCTTATCGTAGTCCCTTGTCAAGCCCTTCACGCCCTTTACACAACCAGGTGCGAAAAGTCCCTGGAACTAGTCCCACCCACTCCCAGTTTATTCTCCGTCATCAGGGCAGTAAAGCGCCTTGGACACCGCCTTCTTCCGCCAAGAAGAGCGGTCGCTCTGGCAATACGCACAGGCCGCCCGCGGATGCACCGTATCAGACACAGATATCATCCGGGAGGATTAAAACCAATCGTCAACAGCAGGGAGGACAGGGCGATCATGTGAGAACATACCCTGGCTTTCCACTGCCGCCCGGTGGACCTGGAGCTGATAGTTCGATGGGCCTGCAAAGTATGGTCTCTACAGCAAGAGAGCATCTCCGTTACCAAATGTCCCAACTCGAGAATGAGAAACTGGCAGAAAAGACTGCAGGCCAGATTGGGAGAGCCCAACCATATGCCCAACAACAGAGCAGAGAACCCTTTGGAGTATTAGAGACCAACACGTGTAGAAGAGGCGAAACTAATCAAGAGGACCGAGAGCTCATATCGACGACATTGCCAACCGGCGACCCTAGGGCGTATCTCCTGCGCAGGCAAAGGTCCCTAGCCGCACATACGACAGGAGAGAAGCGGAGAAAGCCGCCAAGACGAATGAAGAGCGCCTTGCTGCCGCTGGAGAACGTGCCGTGTGGACAAGAGGTGCATTCTCTCATGCTGCCCGTGGATTTGCCGGGCTCCGTGCTGGAGAGTCTGGTGGGAATCTTCAGAGAATACGACGGTTACATAATATACGGTATTCTTGCCGATGGATTGGACATGGGCCTGGCTTCTGGGAAAGAGGTTGAGTCGCGACTCAAAGATCTGCTAGCTCAACAGAAGGAGAACACTGGTGACGGAAGCAAGGGAGACGACAGCATAGTGATCAATCTTCAATCGACTCTGAAAGGTAAAGGCGTGGCCGAAAGAGGCATAGATGGCTAACTGTATCTCACCTTTTTTGCTTGCATGGTCGCTACGAAGTTGGCGGCTCCCATTTCCCAGACGCTGATTTGCTTGAGCAAGAGAAAAAATAGGAGACACGATTGCCTGGTGGAAAGTCGGCCATTCGAGCCCTTATTTAGTGGGCAAAAAGCTACAATGAGAGATACAGACATATATAGAATTCAAACAGAGCAGCATGTAGAAGGTCAAGATGTAAACTAGCCAAGCTGACGCAGATATTGCTCATACGAACAAGAAAGAAGTCTCACAGGGTGCATGACATTGTCTTCATTCTATGTGGATCGGATTCTGTCTTGGGACTGACCTACGTTATTCTTTGCTCGAGTTATTAGGCAGAACATGAGCTCATTCGAAACTCAATGTCGAGGACAGATCTGTATAGATTTACGATTATGACTGGCAAAGTAGAATAAAAAGTCTCCTGCACAAAGCCCCGGCTCAAGAAGACATTGACACCGACGCACCGTGGCAGTCAGTGACAGTGTGGCATAGAGACGGACTAGAACGGGGCACCCAGGCCTATAAATCTGCTTGCCCTATCAAGACATCTCGCCAATTATTCTGTGAAAACCGTTTTCCATGCTCGCTGACGAGGCTCGCGTTACCTTGAAGTGATCAAGCACGAGGAGCGAAAAGCTGCCTAGGATGAACCCAAAAGCCAGCAGCTTCGGCTGGTTGTGGGTAGTTGTAGAAAGCCGGTAACCTATTGCGAAATATAAAGAGATAGGCTGCCAAATAGAATATAGCCGCTCCATGCTCCATCGCCTCGTGGTTGAAAACTTTTTGTTATTCTCGTTATTCCCCTCAACCATTATATCACTCATCAGTCCAGCGCGATTATGTCATGGGCTATGTGTCCCATGAGTCATGACAGAAACTAATAACCATACATATTACATGCCGTCTCTTATAACCCTCTAAAACAGTAGAGACGTAAGTCCGCAAATGAGCAACGACATCAGCCACAAAATAGCATGAGCCAACCGTAATCTCTTGAAGGAGAACAGACCGCCCATGCGCCTCACCTTAGATAGAATGGATAACCTTTCTCGCCCTCCCTAAAGACTCCTCGAGTTTCCTATCAACTGCTCGCCACTGTGCTGAAGTCGTCTTGTCCAGACGGACCCTTGCTCTCTTTTGGATCAGTCTAACTTGCTGAGCACTTCGGGCAAACAGCTTTTCAAGCTCCACACTCTTCTTATCAAAGCCGACGGCTGCTTGATGGAGCTCGCTCGTCTGATGTTCGGATACTTTGCTGATCAGTTTGGATGCAAGCCGGCGGTAGTTTTCAACAATAGCGTGCAAGGGGCGTTCCTTGGACCACAAACGTTGAAGCGCACCCTGTTTAGGTTTGGATTATTAGTACAGACACTACACCGCAATGCGATACACCTCACCTCAGTGGCATCCAGGACAATCTGAAAGACGTGGTCCCGGCGCTCTGCAGCCGGATCTTGTCTCGGCTGTTGCGCCTTTGTCGGAGTCTGGGCCACTGGTTCAGGCTCTTCGGTGGGCGTGAGACCATCACGAGTATCTGTCTCTTTCTCCGGCTTCTCAGCTAATCTTCGTATGAAATCTAAAGACATAGGGTGTATCATGTTCCCTATTGTTTTGATTTCTTCAGGCTCGTCCCTAATAGCTACTCTCTTTCCAGCTTTCGGACAAAGCTTGGTAGATCGTCCTGCGACATCAACAAATGGATCAGCGGTTGCGGGATGCGGTCTTTCGGTTGATTTCTGCGTTACGCAGGCCGTGTGATGGAAAAGTTGAACCGGTTCAGCCTTCTGCGAAAGTTTCAATCCTTCATGCTGTCGAGTGGCAGGTCCGTTAGTCTTGCCAGCGTTTATAGTGGCGAAATCTGTTACTACGAAACTGTCAATAAGCTCGCCCCTTGGTGCGCCTGGGAACTCCGAGATGACCTGACCGGCATCGGCTGCAGTCCCACTACCTTTGTTGCCGTTGTACGGTCCTTCGGTAGTTTGGTAGTCTGGGAAGCTTGGAGAAATTGTACAACCATTGGAAGCAACCCCTTCCATGTCAACAGGATCGATGCTAAATCGATGAAGCTCTTCAGATTCAGAGACATCTAAAGGTTGGGAAATATCTCCAAGCACCTCCTCCAGTCTGGCGTCGTTGCCGGGTTGAGGTTTAGTGTCTGGCTTATGGGGTCCCATTAGGGTGCTCATTATCTTCTGGGTAGAGGGTCTAGCCCTCGGGCTCGTGTTCTCGTGCTCGGAGTCCGGCGAAGATTGAATAGGGTCAGATGGTATTTCAATCCGCGGACTCGGAACCTTGGCCCATTTATTCACTTTGCTCGGACGACTTTCTTTGGCCGGTCGTCTTCGAATCCTGGCCTCGGTGATCTGATTATTATGGGCTCCTTCATCCTGAATTTTGTGCCCAAGTCTAGAAGAGGGGACATCTCTAGTTTGCACAGAGCCTTGATGATGGTTGCCTTGATTTGAGCGCTTCATTTCTGTGGAAGGAATGTCTTCGGTGTGTTCTGCCGATGGTATATTGACCTTGCGGTCCAGAGCATTGCTCCCCGTCCCAGCCTGGTCTCGTTCGAAGAACGATTTCTTGGGCCGTCTGCTATTTGAAGGCTTGGACGTCTTTCCCGATGGAAATGCCTGGCGCTGAGCGTCGGTGATATGTTTACTACTGGATCCAGACTTGACGGGAAAACTCTCTTGCCTTCCTTGTTCATCCTTAGAAGGACTAAATACTTCTGCTGTAGTATTCTGTGACTTGCGTTGGCGAACCTTTCTCCCACTGGGAACTGGGTTAGCTAGTGGCTTGGTTACTTGCTTGCCTTTTACCTTTGACGAAGTATTGGTGGCTCTGGTCGGCTTCGAACTCGCTGCCTTCTTCCCACTGCTCTTTAATGCCTGTAGCATGACGGACTCCGTTGCTGAATTGTCGTCTGATGTGGGAACTTCATAGTCCTCATCCGTATCTTTGGAAGCAAGAGAATTACGTTCGTCACTTCCAGGGGAGCTTGCCTTCCCTGGGGAGACCGGAAAACGTATTAGCCGACCACCGTCTGTTGTCGCAGTGACAGGTGAATCTCCTCGAGGTGCGGAAGGCGAGGTAGCCCAGTAGGGTTTGCTTGGGTCAAAGTTTGGGGGGAGTGGCTGGGTCGAGTGCTGGTCATCTGCCTGGTCCTGTTGTGCAGCATTCGGGTTCGCCGTAGTGCTGGGCGAGATACTTCCAAGGAATACGCTGGAGACGCCAGTTCCGGGCGATGTTTCGGCAAGATATATGCTCGGTGACTCCGAAGAACGGCGAGGTGGCGCTAGAGTATTCTTTGAAGTTTCAACAGAGCCGCTCCCTGCGGGTTTCTTGCTGTTGGTCGACTGACCCGCCTTAGTATAGCGGTTTGCCCTCGGCTGCGTTCCATGTTAGCGGTCTGCGCTCTGAAGCACTCGCAACGGCCCAAGCTCCTCACACAGACCGTACGTGTTATGAAGGGGCACAGCGCTCACCATGATTAGAGTGAAGAGCCGAAGTCTTGGGTCATTGACTTAAGGTAGACAGGAGTAACCACTTCAGCACTTTCTCAGAAGCCTTGGAAAGAGGTTTACACCCAGTCATTTGACTCAGTCACTTGCTGACGGGCACAAAGTGAAGACGCATCTGCATGGAGAAGGGTGATTTGGTGGTACCTGTGCCTTCGTTGCGCCGTTTCAGGCGAATGGAAGAAACACGAGCTCGCCTTCCCTAAGTACGAAGAGCAGCCCGGGCGAGGAGATGGTAGAATTGGTAATGAGAGAAGGAGGTATCTCACACTCACAGTGTGTAGAGCATCGTTAGGTGAGAGGTACATACTTACTCTCATATAGAAGAGGAAGGAACACCCGGACAACCTCAGTCACGGCCCATTTAATTGAAGCTGGCAGTTACTTCCTTCCTCCTATGCTACGTTAACACCTACATGTATCTTACCTAGGCCTGATTTCGAAAATGGAAGGACCATCAGGCATGCATCGAGCAACCAGTCGTTGGGCACTGGCAGCAATGTTTCGATGTGTATCATGTAGGAGCAGAGGCCATGGTCTTATCCAGGTTAGCTGGGCAGTAAGAGCTGGAATACATGTATGGTTCAGTTCCATCCCTTCTTAGAAGATAGAATGTATTCCAAGTGTTCAAGAAGGGCAGTTGTCGCTAGGTTAAACTAAAATGTAGCCATCTCGAAACTCGCCGGCATTCTGTCGTGGCTGAAATTGTCTTCATCACCACATAGTTCCCCCGAGAATCTTTACTTGTAATCAACAGTAGATGGACCATGTGCACCCCATGCAGCAAGGGCATTAAGATTGCAAAACACTAGAAGCATGGGCAGAACAAGCTGACGGATCCGTGTTTCCTGAGTACATAACGTGAACCACCAAACCCCAACTTGCTGCTACGCTTTGTTTCGCGCTGGCCGGTGTTAGCCCTAGGACCAGACAGTTGAGACGACGGAGTAGGTTGTCTGAAAACTTGAATCATCAATTTGCATAGTTTCATTATCATCACAAAGACTTTGCTATCTTGGGTGATGAGAGGCATGGTCACCGTAGATTATTCGGAGAATAGGAAGCCGGCATGGTGCCGGTCGGTCTCTGAGGCCGCAGCTGACTTGGTGTCAAGTCAAGCTTGAGTAATCATGGTTACTCGCCAGAAGTCAGTAGATACATTTCCACGTATGCTTTTATTTGTCCCGAATCCGCCTGACCAATGCATTTCCCAAACGCCGAGCAATACAGTCTTTTCAGTCCCGCACTAACATTGTCTGGTTTATCGGACAATGCCGTCGAAGCGCTGCTTGAACCATTTGACGGTCTCGTCACGGTTGATGCGGTGGCTGGCACCGATTCTGCTCTTGCAGCGGCGGCGACGGCTGACACGCTCACCGGGGCGGGTCATGCAGCAGTAAAAGTCCATACCGTAGATACCGATCGAGGGGTCGTACTTGATACCGAGATCGATGTGCTCGTTGATACCGAAGCCAAAGTTGCCGGTCTCAGAGAAGTTGCGCTTGCGGAGCTCGTACTCCTTGACCTTAAGGCCACGCTCGAGAATCTCCTCGGCCTTGGGGCCACGGATGGTGACGTGGACAGCAATCTTCTCGTTACGTCGGATACCGAAGGTTCGGACGGTGTAGCGGGCCTTGCCTGTTCAGTGCGAAAAAATTGGTGAGTTAAGTCGTGCGGTGTGGACGCGATTTTATCTGGATAGCTTTGTAAACATACTGTAGACAGGTGTCTGACCGCTCAGCTGCTCGAGCACCTTAGCGGCACGGGTCAGTCTGTCACCAGATTCACCGACCGAAATGTTCAGGACGAGCTTCTGGATGCGGAGCTCCCGCATGGGGTTCTGGGCTTTCTCAGACTGCAGACAGGGCCATTAGCAACTTATTCGTATTTGAGATTGTGATATTAGTGCCTGCATACCATGATTGCTGGCGTTTTTGTTAGTATCACGGCCAAAGAGTTGTTGGTTGGGGGATGCTCTTCGGTGCCGGCGGCTTGGAAAGTTTCCGAACGTGAAGCAGGCGCTGAACAATTTTGGCTGTTTCCGAAGGGTTTCACTGCCCTAGCGTTGGTGGTTGTGGCTGGCGCCCCTGCATTTGTGGCTGGGGGACTGTAAACTTCGGTGGGGTCCGATGACCAGGGAACAGACGTGAGGCTGAGACAACTGTTAGGTATCCACCGAAACGAACCAAAGTGGAACTTTCAATAAGCTTTGGCCCTCAGCCGTGTAGTCAGGCTGCTCTGCCCTTAATTGGTACTTTGCCTTGGTACTGAATTTCGTCTCCTCCAATCATCCGTCCCAAATAGAGATCCCCAGCTCTTAAGTACGCGGCATCAAGATACTGCTGGCGTGACTGGTACATGACAACAGGGAATTCAGTTTTAGTGCATTGTGGAAGAGCTCCTTCGGAGCCAGGCCGCCAGGATGTCGAACAAGCAAGGTAAAATGGTAAGTCCTGCCTCCTGACCGCTTGTACATACCGATGTTGTTGACACGCAAGGCTAACCAGTTGGTTATCTCTAGGCCGGTTATGTACGTTTCCCCTCGAGTCGAATCGCTTTTATGCCTCGGTTAGGTTGAGAGACCTGTTGTTCACGTCGTGTAGCTACTGACGGGTTGCTAGATTAACTACCGGATGAGAGTCACGTAAGGATCTATCTCGGGGAAGAATGCGGCCTTTCAGTGCTGACAATGTGACCAGATTGATAGACGGTCGCCAGATGACGGGACAGATGCTCGCTTTCGACAAGGTCAGTGTTGCGCGCATAGAATGTTGGATCCTTCTAATGCTTCTGTATAGCACATGAACTTGGTTTTAGGCGACACCGATGAGTTCCGACGCGTAAAACGAAAGCAGACGAAAGCCGCCGCTCCTGGGGCATCCAGTTCAAGCACCCAGACACTTGAAACCGAGGAGAAGCGAACATTGGGATTGACCATCCTGCGGGGCGCCCAGATTGTTTCGTTATCAGTCGAATCTGCACCTCCAGCCGACCCAAGCACGCGATTAGGCAAGACCACTACCACCGGTCTTCCAACAAGTTTAGTGGCCGGCCCCGGTGTTTCCCGTCCCGCTGGCCGCGGTGCGGCACCGACATCACTTGCTGTACGTGGAGATTTAGTCATGAAGCTGACGTAGCTACTGCTAACTGCCTATATAGGGCCCAGCTGTCGGAGTCGGTGGCGCAGCTCCTCCTCCCTTCCCACAGTTCCCTGGTGCTCCCGGTTTCGGCCCCGGCCGTGGCGTCCGTAAGTTTTCATCTCTCTTGATGTCTTTTGTTTCCATACCAGTTTACTGATTCTCACTAGCCCCTGCTCCTGGCTTCCCTCCTGCAAACTTTCCTCCACCAGGATTCCCTCCAGGTGGACAGTTCCCGCCCCCTGGCTTCAATCCCGGTGGCGGCCCCCCTGGGTTTAATCCGCCACCCCGGAGATGACGAGGGGATACTACAGTATGTGATAAGAGGCCCGGTTTTTCAGTGCAGGGCCCAGGTACCATTCGGCGTTGGGGAATCCAGTTTTGAGCAACAAGTGCTTAACAACCAAAAAAGACACCGGGGTAGAACTCTGATAACATTGCATGTAGAGCCTACATGAAAGTGAACCAAAATAGTAGGCTAATAGTAATCCAGATGGCCTCTTCTTGCCATCATGTCCTGCTTCTCTCTCTCCCACCCACACACACCCTCTCTCTCTGTGTCTTTCCTGCTCCTCATAGCTTGAGCCAAGATATTGATTCCATTGCAGAGGTGAATTATTAAGTATTCTTCATCCGGACGATGGTGACTAGAGTCGTGTTTATATTCCTATGGTTAGAGCAGGGTGCACTATGTTTATCTCCTTAGTTATTGTTGCGAGCCAACTATTAACCGGATCGCAAACCGTGAAGCGACGAGATATATGGCTTTGCAAAGGGTGGATTCTCGGGGATTTTCCAGTGAACTCTCCGGACTGGCGTCAGTAAGTCCGGTGAGCTCGATATGACGGCAGTGCTCGAAGGTCAGAAAGAGCGGGAGACACATACAGACAGACAAATCTGTAGTCCTAAGGCATCAAACAGAACAGCTCCCCACCGAGCCAAAGATAGGAACAGCAAGGTAGGGCAGGATCCAAGATCCACCACATGCCTGACATGAGACAAACTTTTTTACTTGGAACAATCACTTGTCAAGAGAAATATAAAGGTTACCTTTTGCATACAGGGCCAAGCTTTACCAATACCCACCCATGGATGATAAGTACCATTTACAAAAGGCCAAGAAAATGAGACAGAAAACCATGCATGAATGATTGTGCAATAAGTGGCCGAAGGGAGAAAAAAATAAAAAAAGAATTTTGCGTCGGCCGGGATTTGCACCCAGGTCCTTTCCTTCCTCACTCGCCACAATTTTGTGTGCAGAGCAATCAATGGGAGGGAAATGAGTTAACTACTACTCTACCGACGCGGCCATTGAGCATCTTTTGTTTCCCACCTGTCTCGGGTTTGCTCGTTGTTGCTTATCGCGTTCACCTATTCTGCCTTAAGTAGGGTAGGCACACTACCTACCTACCTACTGGGTTTAGCAGTGAGTGGCACTGTGGAAAGGTAAAAAGTGCAGGCAGGCAGGTGCCCATTGAATGAAATGGTTCCCAGGCAAATCAAAGTGTTGGTTGGGTGTGGATGGATGGCCCCTTCCCATTTCATTGAGCAGGTTCAATCAAATATTGGTTGGTGTCTTGGTAAGGAGGACAGCAGTACTCTCCTACATTATACATACATACCCACCTACTGTGTGGTGTGCCCAGCTTCCCTGAACTGTCCAAATTCTCTTGAAGTGAGGCTCATCTATGCATGTGGTCATTCCAAATCCAACGGAACACACGTATGCAGCATGCTACTATTTCAAGTTGCTGTAGAAACTACCTACGTATCTGTCCGGACGCTTGGCACCAGCCGAGTCTTGGTTCTCCACCTCATCGCTGGCAAGAAGATACATACAGGCAGCCAAGCACAACTACTACGGCCCGAACAAGCCAACGTGGCAATGTCATGTCTCGTAAGGTTAAGGTTGGGTATCTGCGCAGCCTGAACTCGGGTTATACCTTTCCCGACCTTGTCAGCACGCCTCTTCTACAGTTGCCCTTATATATAGAGTGGACCGTTCATGTCTCAACATCAAAGGCGTAGACTATATAACAATAATATTGACTTAACCTACAGTCCTTGTCAATCTTGGCGTTTGCTTCTCCATATATCCGACTCCGTTGAGCATGTGGTGAATTAGGTAAACAAATTTGGGGGGGCGCGGGGGGGAAAGGGGTTGCAGAGAATTACTAATGCTACACATGAGGTAGACTCTTTCGAGCAGTTATATAAGTCTTATATATCTCAGATATGCTAAGAGAATAGTACCATTGTATATAACTGTTTTCTTAGTGTTCACTTCTTATATGGGCTAGAGCCTAGGGAGGTGTTCCCAGCACACCCGCCAACCCGTCAACGTCTCGAGACCTCATCTCCATGCAGCGTCATAAAACAAGACGCCTTTCATATGTATGCATAGAATGAAGCAGTTGGCCAAATTTGTCCAAACAAGTCCAGCCAACCATGGACAAGAGCGTCTGGTCTACAGCATCACCACAGAGGTAGCAGCGCCTGACCCTGAACCCATAGAACCAGAGTAATTCGGAAAGCAGAGGCGAAAGAACGGCGAAAGAAAAACATCCAAGGGGTATATAGGCAATTCCAACCCGAACAACACATTATGCACAACTCCGATCAACAAACTCTGCAGCAAAGCCTCCATCTCGCTTAGGATTTTGTAAGTTTCCGCCACCAACTGCTTCGAGGTGTCGTGTCGGTCAAGAACGACTCCCGCATCCCCTTTTCTCCGCTCCCGTCTGACTCGCCCATGCGGCGCTCCCGTCGCGCCCGTCTCCGTCTTTGGTCGTCTACGTAGTCCCCATGCGCTTCACCGTATCTTTCTTTTTCTCGCCGACGAGCCCGACGAGCCGCCCGCCGCGCCTCCTCATCATCTGTCGCTTGTGGGGCATCCGTTGTTGGTCCATCTTCGGGGGGCGGGCCTGCATCCGAATGTTCCTTGACCCACGAGCTAGTACCCGAGTGGGGCCAGGCTGGTGCTGCCGCTGTCTGTGTTCTCTTGCCACGTTCATCGACCGAATGCCGTGAAGATCTTTCTCGGTAGTAGGCATTATCGTCCACTGGTATGGACCGATGGCGGCTAGACTTCTCGCTCCGACGCGCCTCGCGCCTTCGTCGTCGATCCTCTTCCTCTTCCGTCAGGTCAGCATAGCGTGAGCGCCGCCGTTCAGCTCGCTCTGCCCGATAAGCCTCTGCCTCTGCCTCCGCAGCAGCGGCAGCGGCAGCGGCTTCTTTTTCTTGTCGTCGATGCCGGCGACGTTGCTCCTTGGCTTCTAACTCTTCTTGTGCAATGCGTTGTGCTTCGCGTTCTCGTTCCGCCCGCCGCTCCGCCCGCCGCTCGGCTCGTCGGGCCTCTCGTTCTTCTTGTCTGCGTAACTCTTCCTCCTCCTCAAGACGCCGCCGCCTTTCACGCTTGGCTTCATCCTTTGCACGACGGGCGTCTTCTGCCTTTTCCTGCTCTCGTCTCGCCCGACGAGCGGCGCGTCGGGCTTCACGCTCAGCGTCATAATCAGGCTCAACATGATTTGAATCACGTGCGCGTTTCGTCCCCTTATCCAGCCGTGCTTCATCGTCAGTTGTGTGGTAGGTAGTCCTACGTCGAAGCTCGGGGCGCGCCTCGGAACGCGGCACCGAGGCCGAGGACATGAAACCACCGAAAAGACCAGAGATGCCTTTCTTGGCACTCGAATTGGAACGCTTTAGGGGTGTAGACTCGGCCGGTCCACCCGCATCAACCATGACGATATCATCATCTGGTCGAGCCTGTTTGCAAATTAGCGAAGATGTCATTCAAGTATCGACGGGGCATCCTTACTTTCGACCGCTTCCGTGGTGGCTTCTCCGGACCCGGTTCCAGATCGCGTTCTCCTACCATGACGATGTCGTCTTCCTCCCCTGCAGGAGCTCGTGAACCCCTCCGGGTGCGGCCCTTATCAACACCAAGGACTCGCGCTGCTTTTGTAGACATCTCTGGTATATCTGGCGAAGGGGATGCGAGTCCGCCACTCATCTCCACGGAATGGCGCCTTGAGCCTGACTTGCTCGAGCGCTTATCGCGGGTGGACATGGAGCGCGACAGAGGCGGCGTACTTTGGAAGAGACTGTTGATTCGCGACTTGGGAGCCGGGGCAGACTTTTTATCCTCCCGCTCTGCCTTGTCCGAGTGTGAACCTTTTGAAGAAGTCTTCCCCTCTCTCTCCTTTCTCTGTTTTTTGGTCTCCGTCTTCGACTTCGAAGATTTCTTTTCCTCCTTCTGGGGCGAGGCTGACCACATGCCCCATGACGCGCTACCTTCACGGCTGATCTTGGCGCGTTCTTTCCTAGAGGACTTGACTTCAGGAGGGGGGGTGGGTGGTGCGTCTGGGACCGCTGGCGGCGGTGGCGGAACGGCTGGTGGTATGGGGGGTAGTGCTTCTTCCCTAGATTTACCCTTCTTGTTCTTTTTCGACTTCTTTTCCACAGGCGGAGAGAGGTCGACTATCTCTACTATCTCGTTTTCATCGTCCATGTTATCCTGATCTTCATCCCTCTGTTTGCTCTTTTTGCTCTTCTTTGACTTCTTTTTCGCGGTCAGCGGAGGGGCCAGATCAATAATTTGGACAATTTCGTCTTCTTCTTCAGCTGCTGGCTCGGATCCGGCTATCGCCCCGGCTTCGTCAAGGCCGCGACCGTGGATAGCTTCATCCTCCGAGTCTGGGGCTTCTTCCGGGGCTTCTTCCGGGGATTCTTCGGGGGCTTCTTCTGGGAATTCTTCGAGGGCTTCTTCTGGGAATTCTTCGGGGGCTTCTTCGGGGGCTTCTTCGGGGGCTTCTTCTGGTAGTTCTTCAGGGGCTTCTTCGGGGACTCCTCCTGACCCTTCATCTGGTGCTTGAGTTCCGTTCGGAATTTGGTCTTCCTCTTCGTTGGGAGGCGCGCCGGTACTCTCGCAATCATGAAACTCGACGTCTTGATCATCATCGTCCATGGGAAAACTTCCACGAGGTGAATTCGGGTCATTTGGGGATGGGTAAGAGTCGTCCGCTTCAGGTACTGCCGGGGGTGGTGTTGGGGCTTCTGGGAGCACATCGATCAAGTCACCTTTGAGGTCATTCTGGACTGCCGGCTCAAATTTCTTGAGCTTCTCGGCGAGTTTGCTTCCCTTGACCTTCTTCTTCGGCATCCAGTCGTCGTTGAAAGTCTTGGAGGGAGAATGCTCGGCCCAGTTAACGGCGACATCTTCGCGAACCTGGGAGCTTTTCGCGGCTGGCTTGGCACCCCAGAAAGCGAAAGGGTCGCCGATCTTGGCTTTAGGCTTAGTTGGTGGCGCGAAGCCCGCAAGGATCTCGTCCGCTTGCTCAGGAGTGAGGTCGACGTTGTCGAAATCCAAGTCCTCGTCCTTGCTTGTCTGTTTTGTTTTTTTCCCATCCGCCTTCACGCCTCTCTTGGGTTTCTTTATGGAAGACTTTACCGCTTCCGCCTCCGCCTCTTGCCGCTCGCCCTCAGTTTCTTCCTTGGCGTCAGGTGCCGCTGGGGTTGCCTCCTGAACAGCCTCCTGAACAGCCTCCTCGGCATCTTGTGCAGTCGTTGCTTCAGGCTTCTCACCGGCTTGCTCTAGTGCTTGTGCTACTTCGTCCGTTTTGTCCGTCTCCGTCACATCGGCCACTCCGGTGCGGGCATTGATAATAGCGGAGAGTTCATCCAATCGCCTCTGCTCCTTTTTCAGTAGTTTCCCTTTTGTTGACTTCTTAGCGGTGAGGGCAGCCAACTCGGCATCTTCATCAGCTTCACGAGCGCGTTTCGCTTCATCCTCACGGGCGACCTGCTGGTCTTCACTAGCTAATTCTTCGGCCTCGCGACCGCCTTGCTCATCCACATCAAGTGCGACTGATTGACATCCATCATCCGTGACTTCAGTCGGTGCACGAGCATCGACGATTGCAGTGAGTACGTCGAGTCGCTTTCGATCCTTCTTGTTAAGTTTTCCGAGTCGAGACTTCGAAGTAAGAATGGCTAGCTCCGCGTCCTCCGTTTGACGGCGGACTTTCGCTTCAGCATCGCGGGCAGCTTGCTCATTCGCTTCACGAGCGGCAGCTTCTTGCGCTTCCCGAGCAGCAGCCTCTTCCGCTTCACGAGCAGCAGCTTCTTCCGCTTCCCGAGCGGCCTGCTCTTCCGCTTCCCGAGCGGCCTGCTCTTCCGCTTCCCGAGCGGCTTGCTCTTCCGCTTCCCGAGCGGCTTGCTCTTCCGCTTCCCGAGCGGCTTGCTCTTCCGCTTCCCGAGCGGCTTGCTCTTCTGCTTTGCGAGTGGCCTCTTCGTCTTCGGCATTTGTTGAGCGAGCCTTGATAAGCTCAGTTAGTTCTTTAATCCTTTTCTGATCCTTTGGCTTGGGCTTTTTCTTGGCTTTAAGATCAGCCAACTCCGCATCCTCAGCATCCCAACGAGCTTGTGCTTTCGCTTTCCTTGTGGCTTCTTCTGCTTCTAGAGCTTCGCAAGCTGCCGGCTCTGCAGCATCGAGAGCAGATACTTCTTCGGCCTCAACTGCAGGCTGTGCATCTGCGCTCTCAGCTGTACCACGAGCCTTGATAAGTTCCTTGAGCTCGTTGATTCGAGCCAGCACTTTTGAGCTCTTCTTTCCCTTTGCGGTGAGCCTTTCTAACTCTGCAATGTCAACAGCTGCCTGTTCTTCCTCAGTGTCTTGTGTGGCCTGGTCCTCAGCCTGGGGAGCATTTGCCGCTTCTTGTGTAAGAGGAGGTTCTTCGGCCTCATGTGCTGCTGTCTCCTCGGTTTCAGTCACCGCTTGGGCGTTTGCCGTTTCGGTTGCTAATTTTGCTGCTTCTTCTTCTGCCGCCGCCGCTGCTTTTGCGCGTGCTTCAATTTTTGCTGTGAGCTGCTGGATTCGTGTTTTATTCGCTTGCGATTTCCTTTTCTTGGCCTGAAGGTCTGCCAATTCTGCGACTTCTTTTGCCGCCTGTTCTTCAGCGTCCCTTGCCGCCTGTTCTTCGGTGTCCCTCGCCGCTTGTTCTTCAGCTAAGCGGCGCTGTTCTGATTCAGCTATCGGGACTTCTACATATTCAGCTTGTTCGGTGTTTTGCTCTTCAGCTTCACGGCTATTGACTTCTCGGTGAGCTTCCGCGGCTTCGGCTGCCGCTGCTGCACGAGCCTCTGCCCTTTCTTGAAGTTCTCGGATGCGCTCCATGTCCTTTTTGCTTTTCTTCTTTTTAGGCTTAACCAGGAGCTCTTGGAGTTCTCTCTCTTCAGCTTGAATCTGTTCTTCCAACTCTCTATCTGCCTCCCTGGCTGCCATCTCTTGTTCCGCTTTGAGCTCTGCATCAATGGCCATTTCTTCGGCTTCCAGGGCTTCCAGGGCTTCTTCGACGGCGGCATCGTCTTCAAGCTTTACCAACACTTCGTCTTTCGCTGCTTTCGCGGCAGCTTGCTCAGCTCTCTGGCGTGATTCTTCTTGCAGCACTTGTAATCGGGCCAAACGCTTTCCCGTAAGCTTCCTTTTCTCGTTTTTGGCTGTCAAATCGGCTAGCTCCTCCTCGTCACGGGCGATCTGGGCAGCTAGTTCAGCCGCAGCAGCAGAGTCGCCTTCACCTTGCGCCTGAGGTTGGGCGTCATCCCAGATATTCGCTTCATGACCATCGTCTTCGATGTCCAGGGAAGGTGGGGTTGGGGCCGGTGGCGGTGATTTCTTTTTGTTCTTCGAGCTCCCGAAGTCCAGCCAATCGTCAGTGCTGACTTGGCGATCATTGAAGGAATCTACCGCGAGGTAATGGTCAGCAATCATTCTCTCTTCCAGCCCAATGCCGGCCGTGGCAAAATGCATGCCAAAGTCCATCGCCGCCCCCAGCTGCCGGGTCGAAGCTACTACGTGCACTGATGTGCCGTCTCCAGGCTTGGGTTCTGTCCCGTTGGCAAGGTCAACTAATCCCGTGAATGACTTACCGTCTTTGCTATCTTTGCTGCTCCAGTTCGTCCAGTCACCCTCTTTGTTTTCGGTCTGAGTGGTTGACTCTGGTAGTAGTTGGCTGCTCTTGTTACTGTTCTTCTTCGCTGCTCCCCAAAACCCCCAGACGCTGCTTGTCTCTGCCGCTGCAGTTCCCGCCTTCGTTCCAGCGACTGGATCATGCTCCTTCTTCTTCTTATTTGATGCACCCCAACCCCAACCAGCATCGTCGCCATTGAGCCCGGCCGTCGATTCTGCCTCAGGCTCATGCTTTTTCTCCTTGTCTTCATTCTTGTTCAAGTCCAAAGCAATGCTACCCCATGTACTTTCCTGCTTGGTTGCTCCCTTCTTCGTGTCTGCAGTGTTCCAAAAATCAGCAGCAGCTGGATTTGCGTCGGCCTGGCCAGGCTCTGGGCCCAGGTTCAGGATCGTAGTCCCCTTCTTACCCTTTTTCTTAGTCGTAGCAGATGAGCCCCAGCCGAACCAACCATCGGCGCTTTCGGCCGTATTCCCCGTGGCCTCTTTGGCACCGGCTCCCAATGCGCCTTTCTTGTCGCTCTCCCCAGACGCAAAATCAAAGAATTCTTCCTGCACTTCGGCCTGATTCTCGTTGGTTGGTGTCTTCCCTTTCTCTTGTGCCTCAGTTTCGTCAGGTCCGCCGAAATCAAACGTCATGTTGGTTTTCTTCTTGGGTTTTGGTCGATTTATGCTCCAAGGCTCTCCCACTAGGCCTTGTTTCTTTTCCTCTTTATCTTCAGGTTTGTCAGCTCCCTTGGCTCCAGACCAGTCAAACGTTGTGCCATTAGCCCAGCTATTTCCCCACATACTGTCGGAGTTGGTCTTAGGGTCTGTCGTAGAGCTGCCAAAGTTGATGCCGAGAGACGGCGAAGCATCTAGTTTAATATCGTCGAATGCATCAAACTTGGATGTGGTCTCAGAGGTGTCGCCAGGTTTGTCGTCGCCAGCGTCATCCCTCTTGTCGTCTCCAGCATCATCCTTCTTGTCGTCTCCAGCATCATCCTTCTTGTCGTCTCCAGCATCATCCTTCTTGTCGTCGCCGTCTCCATTTCCCGCCCCGTCACCCCCTGTTTGTCCAGCATTGTCGTTTTGATTGCCGTCGCCACCCCCAGCCTTATCACTCCCATTACCAGCTCCACCCTCGTTCTTTTTGGCTGGTCCTCCAAGGTTCAATGGGGTCATTCTGTTTTTCTTCTTTTTGGCGCATTGGACAAACCCTTCTTCGGAGGAGAAGTCACAGTATACTTCTGGGATAAAAGAGTTTAACAGACTATCACGTCGACGGCCTCGCTGTTGTGGTGACTCGGACGGCGGTGGTGGGGTGCTTTCCGTGTTGGACAGGTATGAATTTCGACGTTGTGCTGGTTTATCCGCCGGGCCATAATCGGTCAGTTCCTCGCTGGCTGGCTGTCGTTCTTCCTGTGCTGGCGGTAGTCGCCTTGATCGCCTCGGCCCAATGTTGGGCACTATTAATGGTTCGCATATCGCAGTCCGATGTAGCTTGTGCGCTTGATCCAATGTCTGCTGGCCATAAGCATTAATATAGATTAATTCTGGACTCTTCAGACTAAACAACCACGTGATAATTTCCAAAGCACAAACGCATTGCGCCCATACCTTGCCAGGTACTTGGATGAGATCAAATGACGAGGAGTAACTCACACTTCTCTGCGAAAGCCAAGCCCGGGCGATGAATCGAAGTTTCGTGTCTAGATCGAGGCCGGTCCATGATGGCGTCTCAGCGGCGGAAGTCACGGTTATTGGTATTCCATATTCGGTCCTCGCAGTGGCTGAGTAGCGCAAGCTCGCAACAGCAGCAGCAGCCATCGTGGGATACGAGGTCCAATTGATCGACACAGGGCATTAGTACCATGGGCGCTGCAAGGCCGCCGTTAACGAGCGTGAAATAGTATATATAGGCAAACGACGTGGCCACAGGGAAGCAATTCGAGTCGATTAACTAAGGAGGCAGGCTAACAACTCAGGTTCGCGTAATGATCGGTACCTTGAAACAAATAAAATGAACTAAAATTCATGAAGGAGCGCAAGTCAATAGAGTGTTCCAGCAAGGCCGTTTGAGGGATTCTACGAGCGCTCCCATTCAAGGGAGTACCTAAGTAAACCTCAAAACGAGGGACCAGAGAATCAATTGTACACAATCATCGGCTTACCACAGGCAAAGAAAGAAAAAAAGAGAGAGAAGAAGCAAGCGGCATGTACACCGACTTGTCTAGATAGGGCCCCTTACACTGCAGATGCAGATTGATGCGGCATCTGCTGCAGGTCAGACTCTCTCTGAATGGTTCAAGGAGTACGCGGTCGAGGCAGGAGATGGGCTACTCAAAAGGCCGATAGGACAGTAGATGACAAGCTTATTATGTAGGGTGCCACTTTACACGACTTGGGACAAGTTAAACTGCAGGACCATCAGGACACTGGACAGGAGTCACAGTCGCAGATCGCAGACATTGGCCCGAAAGAGTACTGTATGCCATGTAACCGGGTGGGGCCATCCATAAATCTGAAATGGGCAGAAGGAGGGGACAAGCTTCTCGGAAGTTCACCTCAATTATTTCTACAGTAGTTTATTAGGGGGACACTTGTTACCTAATTAGGAAAAGGTATACCAACCCCGCCTTTTAACTTTACTGGTTTGTGATTTGTGCAAACCGATGCTGTACCAGTACGAAGCATGTAGGTTAACCTAGGCTAAGACTTTCATTCAATAGAGAGATTGTAACCTAAACATATGTAAGTAGGTAGGTAGGTAGGAATATTGCAATCATAACCTGAAGAGATCAATACAGCTGCACGATTGTCCTCCGCACTCGATACTGGTTTCCCCTTGCAAAGGATGAGAGGACAGGAGAGGACCCAGAACTGATGAATCAACCTTGTCCGATTAAGGTTATGTACTTACTTACTCATCTATGTACTGTGTGAGTACTAAATTCCACAGTACGTGTAGGTTATTGCCTACCCTCATTGGAAGTCGCAACTTGTTGAACCAGGTGAACCAGGCATCGACGGCAACTGAACCGGCGCCTATCTGCGACTTCGCCCTCGCTGGCCTCCCGTCCCCATCCAACTCCTTCCCGCCAATTCCCTGTTTCGGCAGCTGGTGAGTACAGCAGACCATAGTAGGGTGTGTAGATATCAAACGCCTGCATTGGTAGGGGCGGCCCAATGCAAATCTTCCATGCAGGATCCCACAACGCTGTCCCCAAAATGGCATCGTGAGTGCTTCACCGCCTCGACACGTCTCGAGACTGTCCGTAATGTAACGCACTGCTTCTGCTATTATTATGTAAAAGCAGGTAAACAGGGCAAGCAAAGAGGTAGTGCGTATTATAAAGTGCGCAAAAGCGGGCGATTTTTACCCCCTCTCGACGGAAAGGGACGCGTCGATTGTGAGTAAAAAAACACATCGCCATTGGTTTCGAGGCGGTAGAAGAATTTTCTTTCTTCCGTTCGGCACTTATGCTCCTTTCATTAGTACACGCCCGTATTCACAGCACCAGTTGCGATGACCCTCATTGCCCTTGTAGGTGGACTCTCTCCCTCCTACATGCCCCATGCCCCATGCGCCGTGCTCATGCCCCATTGCTTCATTGCTTTGAGCGGTGTCTCTGTAAATTCACCCCAAACCGTAATCCACAATAAGCCTGGCACCGCGTCCGTGTGTGAGCCGTCAAGTTGAATTGCCACAGCATACTTATGCCATGTCCAGATCTGAGAGGTGTGAGTAAATCGGGAGAGAGACGTCAGTCCACGGCCCACACTCAACAACTCGAGCGAAAGGGTGCAGAAGGCAGCTGTCCATGCTTGTTACGAGACTCGGCTTAGGCTATACTCAAATAGCCGGTTCAAGCCTATTGGCACCTGCAAGAATGTGAGTTGTGAGTTGACTTTGATAGAAGAAGAAGAAGAAGAGCACGCGGAACTCCGCTTCTGCTCCGAAGACGCCGAGGCCGTCGCCCGATGCCCGATATGAGCGGTAACCTTGATGGTGGTGACTGTGCTGGCAACATGGCGAGCGATGCTTCAAGCTCGTTACGATGGCAGGTGTACGACGTCTGGGACTACCCCTACCACGTGCCCTTCTTCATTCCCTTCATACTGCCCAGCGCTTTTGCGTCTCAAGCGCTATGTCGCCATCGGCTGCAAAGACGGAGGCCGGTCTGGTGTCTTGCTAGACCTAAGAAACAACCCAAAGCTATCGTCGTTGAAGAGAGCAATGCATGGCGACGAACAGGCATACAGTCCGGGCGTGGGGAGCCTGATCGGTGCGTAATGAGGTGTGAAGGCATCGATGATGTCACGGCATTAGACAAGCTCAACTCAAGTCGGCTCGTACTAACCTCGGGCAGGACTACACGTCCAAGTCGAGAGACTGAGACAAGCGCAATCGCCGAGCTTAATCCTTTGGTTTCGCGAAGTCGATAAGTTACCAACTTACTGCTCATGACAGATCCAATACGCTTTTCTGTATCGGTAGCGAGATCACGTAACGGAGGATAAAGAGGATCAGTGTGGCGAAGTGGGAGACGTGAGTGTTTGTCTGACTGAGACCAATGATGCGTGCTGCGTAGACAACGAGTTTCTCCATATTCCCCTCGTTTCCGATATGAAGAAGTCCCTCCTCACTCACCTCATCTACATCAAAGGCTGGGTCAGGCAAAGCTTAGTTTACACCGATTGCCAAACCCCGATTTTAGCTGTGTATCTCAGACGGAAACCACACCATGAGGATAGGAGATGAACGGCTGCAGCACTCATAATACATGACTACCGGTTTTAAAGTTTCATTAGCTCTTAAGTAGGAAGACTGGACAAATCCATCGCCGTGGAGACATGACAAGTCGTACAGTTAAGGCGGCCGTAAGGTCATAAGGTCATCATCAGTCAACCGTCACCTTGTATATATTTACACTAAGTACTTTAACAGATGTTCAAATATGCCACAGTCCTCCCGACTCTTCACAGTAAAGGGCATGGTTTGTTGGCTTGCACTATAGTGACCGATCTTTACAAAATATCACAATACCAACCACCCGCCAGACCTAGCAGGAGTCTGATATACCACGAGAAGAAACCGGAAAGGTCAAGGCAGGGGAAGAACACAAAAAGAGGGTATAATGTCCACGGTCCTCAGTAACTCACTGGCGCGAGCGTCCGCCCGCTCAACAGCACCGCGGCTCTCTCGGCAGTGGAGGCGAGGATACCAGATGTCGGGCCCTGGAAATACCGATTATAATCATAATCGAAACATGTAGGTTGCTCTCTTCGTATGTTTTTTTTTTTTACTTTTCCCTTATTCCTCGCCCTGGCTTGCGTCTGGTTTCACCCCCCGCATCCAGATCCGGCCCGGGTTTACTGACGCTGGCAACGCAATGCTAAAAAAAAAAAAAACAGGCTCATCGGTGCATCCGTGGGATTGCCCACCCTAGCTTATTTCATGATTCCCGGTCCCAAGGGCGGCTACGAGTACAACATTCCCGATAGTCCCATGTCATCATCATCATCCCCATCCTCATCTGCGGAACCACCCCTACGCTCCCCCGAGCGCGAAGACAACAACAACAACAACAAGAGAACCCATACCAGTAGTAAAGGCTCAAGCGGAAGAACAAACCACCACCCATTAAACACGCTAAGCCCGGCGGACCGCGTGCGCGAAAGGAGGCGCATCCAGAACGAGGAGCACGGCGGCGTCCCCAGGTACGCGCACCCGGAGGTGCTGGACCCGGACACGTACAAGTCGTCCCGCGGCCACCGGATGAACCGGCCGAAGCGCGTGGACGGCCCCCCAGACGGGAGACACCACCAGGCTCTGAGTGATCGAGTGAGGAATTGGTAGGAAAAGAAAAAAAAGAACATGGGAGGGAAGACTACTGGAGACAAAATTTTGAAACAAGAAATGTATATATATTTTAAAAAAACGGCATAAAGAAGATGGAGGTTATAAGTGGCAAAATTGGAGAGGTGTTTACACTTAATTTTTCCCCAAAGAAGAAGTCACTTGTTACATGGTGCTGGCTTTTATTTGTGTGTGTGTGTGTGTGTGTGGCGCTCACTCAGGGGTTGATCAGACACTGACATTGAAAAGGACTATCATAAAGACAAAAAGGAGATGATTGTTGCTGTTCTAGAATACCCAGTGTAACGATATAATCAGATAAAGACAAGGGGGAAACAAGCATGGACATGGATCGCAAGTTCTACCTGATAACATTTCGTACTTTTAACTGCTTCTCATCACAGATAGGACTGCTGCCGACTATACCTAGCCTAGCCCCATGTAATTGTACGCAATTAAACCCGAAGCTAGATAGGGATGAAGCTCATCAACCTCATCTCGTTTCCGTTCTCATTCATGATTCTAATCACAGGGTGTATACCAACTTGGTACCGCTCACCCTGTCGTTCCTCAACTCATCTAGGCCCTTCAAGACGCCCTCGAGCCCGGCCCCGAGGCGGTTCACGTCCGGCCTCAGCGGCGTCAGCGCCTTCTTCTCCAGGAGCTCCTGCGTCAGGGTCCAGAACATGCGCGCGAACTCCACCTCGTCCTTCTGGGCCTTGTACCAGGGCCGGCCGGGGCCCATGCGGGGGTACTCCTGGCCCTGGGCGTCGTAGCCTAGCGTGAAGTAGGGACCATCGACGGCCGGGTTCACGGTGTGCAGGTCCTCCTTCTTGACGGGTATGATGGTGCCGTACTTGGGCTTCTCTCTGCCGGCGCCATGGCCGTCGTCGTCCTCGTTGTCGCTAAGGGCAGCGGCGCAGATGGCCGCGCCGAACCCCGTGCAGTCCCACGCGTACTTCAGCTTGTTGTCCGTCAGGGCCCGGATGTCCGCGCCGACAGTAGGCGACCGGTAGTCGAAGACGTGGTCCGCCCCCACGCTCCTCAGCAGGTCGAAGTTGTGTGGCGAGCTCGTGGCGATCACAGTCAGGCCGGATAGCTTGGCGTACTTTATGCCGTAAATGCCTGTGGCGGTGCTACCGCCGTAGATGAGGACGGGGAAGGGCGTGGGGGAAGGGTTGTTGGGGAGCGGGAGGCCGAGGGCTTTGTAGAGGCCTTGGCCCTGTTTGGAAGAAAGAGGGTGGAGTGTGAGTGAGCCAAGTTTCTTTACCACGTGGGATCAAGACCTCCGAATACTGAACATGGCACCCATCAAGGGGAAAGTGGGTGGAAATAAACGAAGACCTACCACAGTGGTAACAGAGACGCCGAGAGTGGCGGCTTCTTCGTCGGTGACAGGGTCCGGGACCTTCAGCTGCACACCTTCCTTCACAGCCACATATTCGCCGAAAGAACCGTTGTCTGGGGTTTTCCAGCTTCTGTGGTCCGGTAGAGAAGAAGGATGAGTACTTAGTAAGTACAAACAAACGTTTTTCTCATTCAGAGAAGCACACGAAGGACGCTGTACTTACAGCCCAAACACGAAACCCGCACTCCTATCCCCGACCCTGATATCCTTTGTCATGCCCTCGGCCGCGACTTGGACGACCTCGCCCGCGAAATCGCAGCCGGAGCGCGCACCATAGCGGTCGGGCTCGGCGTGGTCGATGCTCTTCCAGTCAGTGGGGTTGATGCCCACAGCACGAACCTTGACCAGAATCTGCCCGTCCGACAGCTGCGGAATGGGCAAGTTGTCCCTGATCTCTGCCTTGCCTTTCTCGGTGCACACGATGGCTCTGTTGGTATGGGGTATTGCTGTCGACATTTCGCTCTATATATACGAATCTATATTCTACTTTAGATAACAAGAATAGAAATCTCTATAGGGTGAGCTCACTCTCATCCCAATGCATAGGGGTTGTGGAAAGAACCCCATTAATATACCTAAACGTTTGACGTGTGTATTACATAAGTCGACGATGCTCATGTCTGCATGACATAGGTACTGCACCAACCCCGTACTCCGAATACCGTAACTTCTAGACTGCCTCCACGGCGTTAGTAACCGATCTCGTCCATCTTATGCGTACTTGCAAATCTGTATTTCTCAGCATGCCAATCCTACGGGGGAATGTGAATCCCGCTAGGTGGGAACGAGAGTTGGAGCTTGTGGCTTGCGATCCATGAATAAGGTATACCAACCGAGCTACCCTAGGCTAGTAGGAATTTCGTCTTCGGCCGTAATCTGCCGTAATCTGCACGGTCTATCGAGGAGGTTCTGCCAGTACAGCAGTACCACAGACAATACTCTGTGTCAACGCATTTTCACTCCACACTGCTTTAACTCCGTTGTTTTTAAATCGATAGCAAGTGCAGCAAGTCTCCTTGGTATTGAACTGTGAACCCGGCGTCGGACTGTAAACCCTCCGTGTTTCCTCTAGAACTGAGCATGGGAAGGTACCTACCTCGGTGGGGGGCTGTTTCTGGGCCTGGTACCACCTAACCATACATCATAAGGTACAGCAGCACTCATGCTATCTAAACTCCGGGTCTCCGATCTTTGTTAACCTAGGGGCATGGTCAAGGTGTTATATCCGTTACAATATGACTAGTTAACCCCGTGCCCATGATAGAACCCCTTACCAATCTCGAAATCTTTAGAATCCTTAACCTTAGTTGGGAAGTGTTAACGCTTTAGAGTGAACCGAAGGAGTCACTCTAAGGGAAAAGATGTGAGATGTCTCGTCAAATGCTATATGGTATCACTATTGTCTCGCTGCGTAACAAAAGGAGACCTGTCTCCGAAATATAATCCCTCGTGCGAACGCCATCTATAAGGTTGGCCATGACCGGAACTCAGAAGTCAACAAACAGCAGGGGCAAGGGGGTTAAACAAAATGGTTCCAACATCAAGCCCCGCCGCCGTAATCGCTAGCATATTCAAGCTCGTTATAGCTTTGGGGCCCCGTCCCACTGATGTAGCCGGCCTCCTCTCCGTCATCGTAGTCACTGGCGTCGAAACTGGACCGCCCGCTCAGTTCGTCTTCGACATTACCCATATCGTTCTGCCCCCAGTTCATATTTGCCAACGCTGGGTATTGCTCTAGCAGCGCTGCGGGAAAGGGGCTGTAGGCGGGTGCTTGCGTGTCTATGCCCGGGTACATGTTGGGGTCTAGCATGGCTTGTTGCTGGGCCATGTTTTGCGCCATCATGTTATGCTGGTGTTGCCAAGCTTGCTGCCTCGCCACCAGCTCTTCGTCTAATAATGGCTTGATGCAGATGCGACCCGCCTCGGACCTGAAATGTCTGCCCAGGGCATCGGCTCGAGCAAACCGTCTTCCGCAGCCCCATTGGCCGCCCGCTTTCAGTTCGCCCTTGCATACAAATTTCTTTTCGCCCGAGTGCAGCCCTTCGTGGCGTTTACGGTCGTGCTGCCGGGCAAACGCTTTACCGCATACGGTGCACACAAACGGTCTTTCGTCCGTGTGTGTGCGCAGGTGTGAGCGAAGATTGTAAGCGCGAGTGAACCTCTTGGGACAGAGCGTGCACTGGAAGGTGGCCGGATGCTTCTGGACACGTTTGGTGTTTCCGCTCTCTTGCGACGCTTGGTAGTCCGGATCGGCTAGCCGAAGCGCCATCACGTTGTTCGGCACTGCTGACATCGAAACCCTCCTCCTGGAGGCCGCATTGGCACTACCAGACCTGTCGCCTGGCGCTAACGGGGACAGAGACCTAGACGATGACTCTGATCCAGAACGGCTACGATTTGCCAGGTCATCACCAAGATGTGGAGAGAGATTCCCCGATGCTTGAGGCCGTGCGTTACCCCCAGCACCGCTATACATCGAATCGGTGGCAGCCCGGGGCCGGGATCTAGGCCGCCCTACACGGATGCATGTCAGTCTCATGATAGGGATGCGTGTGGATACTCATGTTAGCTTACCTCGTTCAGGGGGGGTCAAGGAACTCTCATCCATGGCAGGCTTGAGGGGCTCGAACGAGTTCTGCTTCGCATTGGGAGCAAAATCGATGTTGATCGAAGGTGGCGCTAGTCCCGGGGGCAATTGGGGTTCCACCGAGGCGTCCTGTTGGGCCAGCGCGGGAAACTCTTCTGGTTGCATGCGATACCCAATAGGTGGCCCAGGTTGATAACTTGGCCCAAGTATGAAGGCCTGGGGTGATTGGCCGATCGAGTTACGCTGGCCAGACTCGGACATTTGGGGAAGTAGACGCGGGGATATGTGCGGACTATGCGATGGACTCCGGCTGCTGTGGTTGTGATCCGATATGCTGAAGTTGTTCAACCCCATAACACCATCATAAAAACTGTCCTGGGGCCGTTGCATAGGTGAGTGGCCATGTTCGGGGTGATCAAACCCATCTCGTCCGGTTAGGCTAGGCGAGGCAGCGTTCGACGACACGTCGGAATAGTCGCTGGGCGTCCTCCTGTGACCCTGAAACTGGGCCTGAGTCCAATCTACCTGGCCGGGAAGAAGAGCGGCTTCCGGACCTAGCGAAGCATGCCTTGAATGACGGCTCGGGGGGGAGGAGAACTGTTGCTGGTTGAAGGATGGAGACGGATGCGCCGAGCCGGGAGCCGGCTTGAACAGATGCGGCGGAGTCGGAGATTGGTGCGGCTGTGAGGACGTCATGTTTGTCAAGTCATTCGGGTTCGCAACCAATGGGTCCGTCTGAGGAATTTCTCGAAAGAATTGTGCGGTGTTGTACTGATCGACTTGCCCGGCTGGTGGGAACAGAGAGAAATCGCCGCTGGGATTGAAGTCGGGTGTCAAGAGGGACTGCGCAAAGTTGGGCTGGGGTTGGGAGAAGTCCTGGTTCGGGTCAAAGGGTATGGTGTCGCTCCCAGCTTGGTGCAGAAAGCCTTGGGATTGCGGAGTGTTCAAGAACTGATTGTCAACGCTGTCGAAGCTGGCGAAGTCGGCGGCGCCAAACTGAGGGTTCGTCGAGTTGGATTCGAGCCCGATACCGAGGCCAATGGAGACATCACGAGACTGGTACGACGGATGAGGCGAAGGCGAAGGCGTATTTCTTATATGAGGCTGCTGCTGCTGTCGATGGCCCACGGAGGGGGACCGGCCACGCGCCGGCGTTGTGGACTGGGTAGATTGTTGGTCCATGACCGGCAAGACGAACTCTTGTTTCTGTCTTTGGAACGTCGGATTCAGTTTATCCCAAGTTCGACACAAAAGTCTGCCTGACAAGGTGGCGCAGTGCTGGTCGACCTAGCGTGAAGGGGGCTGTGTAGAGGAGGTAAATCTGACAATCTGACAACTATGCCTGCACCCGCCCAACCAACAATGGGCGGCAGAATGGGACCTCTCAATGTGAGATATGGCTCCCCAGTGTCCCAAATCTGTCCAAAGGTACGGGCGGATAGCTTGCCGCCAAGGTCACAGGACAATTTTAGGAGACAACGGTTCCTCTCTACGAAAACTGGAAATTCTATCAAAAGATGTATGTAAGGAGGGAAAGGTCTGACGGGACGGTTGGACGGAATGACTGAGTGGTGAATGAGGGGACGTGTACATACATTAGTACACGTGGGGCCCAGCTCTCGGTCTTCCTCTTCTTTGGGCTCTGTCACACAAATCCCAAACATGATTGGCGGCGAGTGGTGTCTAATGTCCACTTGCTGGGCTGAAGTCGCGAAGGCCCTGAAAGTCCCTGCAACTCTTGAGACATAGGTAGATAGTATCTGAGCGTACCTATTCAACCCAGCCTAGGGGCAGGCACAACTTTACGAGGATGGGAGGGCAATTCACATTTCACTATATAACTTAGGTATTTCGAGTATCTTGAGATAGATTCTGGATCTTTTGAAAAGCTGACAATTGGTCACGTACATTGTCCTTCCAGATGGCAGTGGGTGGGTTGACACTCGCCTGATAAGAAGAAGCTCAGTCTTTAATTGCTTGTGGTAACCAATTCTAAAAGAAGATGGTCTTTTATGCACTGCAGACACAGTCTACCCGTGGAAAGCATAAGAGGGCAGCCTATTTTCTGGTTATAATATTAGGTAATTGCAATGAATTTCTTTCTAAGAAATCTTTATAGTTCGACATCCATTTGTAGTAGTAGGTAGTGTGTATGCAACTATCACGCCTTGACCCTGTTGCAATTTGTATCAGAAAACGGCAAGAACAAGAGGCAGGCATGTACATATTGTCTGTATTGAGGCTGTGTGTCGGTGATGCAAGCTTCCGAAAGCGGGTGTGTCACATTGCTTAGCAGTAAACTCGGCCTACCTTTATACTATCGACACACTTGCTTACCGAATCTTAGTCTATCTAAGTATGTAGATAGAATTCATGAGCAATCATTGGTTGCGACCTGCTTTTATGTTCTATATTAAGCTTCCAACACAATAGAAAGTACCAAACCTAGGTACTATGTAGTAGGCCTATGTACCTCTTCTCAACCAGCAAATAGACCAGCTACGTTAATAGCTTTTCTGCCAAGGTAGAAGAGTCTCGGAATGCAGAGAGTCCAAGGTATAGAAAGAAAAGAAAATGTTGAAAACCCATCCCCTTGCTTTTCCATAAGAAAGTACCTTAGCCGCCCAGCTCATTCCCTCCAACGCCGTTAACGGTCTGTCTAACCAGCTGGATCCAACCAAAGGAAAATCAGCGGCTTGATCGACTCTCGCTCTATTCTCTGTTACTCAGATGATCGCAATGACTAGGTATAAGCGAGGAGCCGTGAATTAATTATTGTGAAATTACCGCGGTCCTCCGGATGTACATAGACATAGAATGACTATTGAGTAGGGTCATGAGATACGTACGTAACCCAACCAATGTCCCCTTCTCGTTTGAAACCATGGATCTTATGTTGTACGTTGGTTAACCCAAGCAGTTTCTCGTGCATTTGAAGTGTCATTTTCAACAGTCTTATTCCATAGCTGTGACGTGCGACTATCAGAGACTGAGAGAAGTTATTGGGCTGGAGCTTCGATGAGACGCCTAGGCTGAACAGATGCCCGAATGATAAGAAACTAGACTACTGTAGTCTAAGTGTTCCGTGATCGGGGAACGGGTAATTATCTTCCCCAGCACCAACCATTTGGAGTGTACCTACAAGTTATATTCAATGCTGTGCTTAGACCATAATATATATATATATATATATATATATATATATATATGTATCAGTCTTTCCAGTAGACTGCCGACGCGGCCTAATAACGTAGCAAGAACTTCCTCCGATTCGAGATGGCTTCCTTGGTAACACGCATATGTCTGACATGATCGAAGCCATGACTTACGCCGGGATAAAGATGGAACTCGACAAAATTGCCATCAGCTGCCAACTTGGTCGCGAATGCTATGGCCTCGTCCCTCAGAAGGTCCAGCCCGGCGGCATCGATAAAGGTGTCGGGGAGTCCGCTCAAGTCCTTCGCCCGGCCTGGAGCGGCGTGGATGGGCACGTTCTCGTCAGTGCGGTCCTCTGTCGTCCGTCGTATCAGCATCGGATCGGGTGCGACACCACAATTCACACTCACCCCTATCTCTGCCCAAAACGGCCTTCCAGGCTATATCGTTAGTGTGGGATGCATATGCGAAATAGGGCTGATGCGGGTGGTCAGCCGGGACCACAGTCCGGTCGTCAAGCATCGGGTAACAAAGCAGCATAGCGGAGATGGGATGCTGAAGCCCCTTGTCTCGAGCCATGAGCGCCACTCCGGCCGAGATACCCCCGCCGGCGCTGACGCCGTGGAGAACGATGCGCTTGGGATCCACATTGAAGCTGGGCGCTTCCGCCTGCAGCCACTGTACGCCCGCGTAGACGTCCTCGACGGCCCCTGGGGCTCGGTACTCGGGCGCAAGCCGGTAGTGCACGGCGAAAACTTGCGACTCTGTGGTAGCCGCCAAATCCCTGATGAAGGGCCGCCACGATTCGATGCTCCCCGCAACCATGGCGCCGCCGAAGACAAACACGATGGCACGCTGCGAGCCCTCGTGTTGGGTGGAAGCTGCACAAGGAGGTGCAAAACGGTGGATGGCGACGTCGGTGCCGTCGAGGGAGGGGTAAGTAAACTTTGTCTCTTCGATCCCCTCCGCAACGGGAATTAAGTGAGCTAATGTGGCCAGCGCCTCGTTGGTGGCTTCCCGAATATCAAACGCATCGTTGAATTCGGGCTCGCGAGCCGTTTGCGAGGCGACTGCCCACACCTCTTCCCATTCGGAATCGAGTTTGACCTTTACAGATGGCATTTTGGTGAAATTTGTACTTCATCTTGTGGTCGACCTCTCGGGCGTAGAGCAGGGGCAGCACGATGAAATACCAGCTTCTCTCGGCCGCACTATTCCAGATATATCCATATCTGCAAGAGATAACGTGGGTACGACCGTACGAGGGCCCATCAAAGGATCTGCTCCAAAAACTTTTTCTCGTTCGGTGGCAAGCCTTTGCTTGCAAATAAGGGTCCAGAGTCACAAGACGCCGAGATAAGAATAAGAAGAGAAGACAACATTCAACCGTACAGAGCTCTGAAGCATATCGAAGAGGAACTTACTGAGAGTGTCGCTCCCTAGTCTAGGCTTGCAGACATGCGAAGTGTATACATCGACCTAAGATTCCGAGTCTTGACGCAGCATAACGGTGTAAGAACTGTGTAACCTAGAGTGAATGTACAAGGTAAGGTTGCCTGAGCACTGTCGCAGTGCCGGCGTAGGGTGGGTACGATTAAGGTACAACATTGAATGAGAAGATAACCCTTGTGCTACATCATACAACTTAACTAAGTCTAGTGCTTGGCGCTCGTTGATTGACTCACCAACTTGAAGAATATGTATGTGATGTTCGCTTTCCCTCTCCCAATGCATGTCGGGTTCAAAATGAGCCCCCAAGGGCCGAAGCGCGCCCCGCGGCATCATTATGGTTCATAACTTCATACCCTGCAGGCTGTCGTATTACTCATTCGCCGCACCTCACAAGCTCGAAGTTCCTCGACCGGCTTGTGAGCTGAAGCAACCTACCTACGGAACGTTAATACGTTGGAGTTCCCTTCAACCTCTAGATAGATAGAGCGATATGTCACCGAGGTCCATATTATATATAACAGCCTGACTGCTCATTTTCCATTTCACTCGGCCATGATTTCATACATTTTCAACCGACCGCACTTTGCAGCTGTAGATCCTTAGTCCTGTTCTTTCCTGCGATTTTCCTGGCGTTAATTGACTGAAAAGGGCGGCTTGAGCTACAACGACCGTGGAAACAATGGCACAACCTCTTGCCATTACTGTCAACTCGTACGAGACGGCCTTGTGCATTCTCCCGCCAAAGCATGCATGGCCAATGTATGATCGGCTGAGGTCGTTATACGACAAAGCGTGTAGCACATGGCCACCTCACCTCAACCTTGTGTATCCGTTTGTTCGAGTCGAGGCCCTGCCAGGCGCGGCGGCGCTCATCGCGTCGGAAATCCGGGATGCGTCGCTCCCTGCAGTGCACGTCCGGCTTAACGCTGTTGATGTCTTTTCCCATAAGCACGACAACACGATATTCGTCTATGACGCCGACGAGGAACGGGTTGCGCGGGTGCAACAGCTGCGAAGCGCGGCCATCCGAGCATTAGGGCAGACATTGCAAACGAGTTATCGCATGCATCTAACTGTCGGGCAGAGTCGACATCTTGATTCTGCCCCCCACAAATATCTCATGGACAAGACGGCTCTGCTGCCCGAGGTCGAGTGGACCGTTGACAGGCTGTTCATTCTAGTCCGAGAACATGCGCGGGTGGACGGACGCGAGTTTAGTCAAATGAAGATATGGGGGACCAGTGAGTGCTTCGAGTGAGAGTGATTACACGAAGAGGGAGAAGAAGATTTATGGGACTGGCTAACAGCAGAGTATGTTCAGTCAACCTCGACGATTTCTCGATTGTCAGGGCGGATGACTCTGAGAAGTGTGATGATAGCATGCAGGCGGCTCGCGTGACGAGGGATTCATCGAAAGCGATGGAAGAAAGCAGACTCTACACCAATTATCCCTATAGCTTCTCAGACGAGAAGGGGAAATGGCTTCCCCACCAGACCTCTTCGGATCAGTCATCCAACGAGCAGCAACATCTTGACAGTTTCACTCTGGCGAGTTACAATGTCCTGGCAGAGTTTGAGCACCCGCCTTCCCAATCCAGATATCCCCTTGTTGTCAACAACATTCTGCAGCCATCGATCCTGCCGGATGTCTTGGTCCTGATAGAAGTAACAGACAGTTTCCTGACATATATATGCCGAAACGACGAGATCCGCAAGCACTACCGCTATATCAGTCAAGGGCCACCCGACCAACCCGAGATCGAGCCTCTGCCGAGCCATGCCAACGTCGTCGTGCTGAGCAAGTGGTCTTTCACATGGAAATACTTGCCCTTCAAATCACGGCATAAGGGTTCCATGATCGTGAGATTCGCCAACATCGGGAAGCAGAATGATGGGGACCGTGCCTTCCTCCCTACTATCCTCGCTACCGTCCACCTGACACGCGGTCTGCTCAGTTCGGACACCCTGACGAAGTTGCGCGAAATTGAGACGCTCCTTTCATATTTGTCCCTCAACCACGCTCCCAACCCCTGGATTCTCGCCGGCGACTTCAACATCATCACCAGCACCTACACCATCGACAATGCCCTTTTGTGCAAAGCTACGTGCTGGGAGAGCGTCGCACGATTCGGGAAGATGGAGAGAGCACTCGCCGAAGCCGGGCTGTTGGACGCGTGGACTACTTGTCGTGTTCAAGTTGGGGACCTGATGAATTCTGAGCAGGATCTCGTACGCCAGTCGGAGATATTCGAAGGAGAACAAGGCGCGACGTTCGATCCGACTGCCAACGACCTCGCCAGGAAAACTGACGGCGCCGGATTCAATAACAGACCTCAGCGGTATGACCGAATCCTCGTCAAAGGAGAAGGTACGCATGTCGTAACGAGCTTCAACTTGTTCGGGCGACGTCCGGCTCAGCTGCAGGAGAACGCAGTGGGGACCACTGACCCGGAGCGAGCCGTATCCTCAAGACTTTCGTATGCGAGTGATCACTGGGGGTTGATGTGCCGCATGACGCTCAATAGGAGCGGTGAAATTCAATCGCCAGTCGCTAATTCGGAGTTGTCTGTTCCAATCCATCTCAAGCCTGCTCCGTCCTCTTTGGCCCCATCTACGAGGAACTTTTCCGATCTGAAAGACTGCCTTCAGAACTTGGGCGTCATCCCCACAGCAGCAGATGCCGCCCGGCGGAAAGAGGCGTTCCAACTACTCAAGGGCGTTGTGTTGGAACAAGATGATTCATCGGCTCGAGCACAGGTGACGTTCGTCCTGGCTCCTGTCGGGTCGTACGGACTCGGCGTCTGGACAACATCGTCTGACATCGACTGTCTCTGCATCGGGCCCATCAGCACCAGGACCTTCTTCGCTCTAGCAATCCGCAGAATCCGCAGAGCGGAGAACAAAGGGGTCAAGCTCCGGCGCAAAGTCAACTCAAGCTCTGGTATTATGCTCGAACTAGAAGTCCTGGGCATTAAGATGGACCTGCACTACTGTCCATCGTCTATCATCGCCGAGACGTGGCCGCGCGCCATGCGCCTGCCTTCAAGCCACCCCGTCTTCAGCCTGCCGGCACAGACACTGTCGAAGCTGAAACCAGCGCGTGATATGTACTACATCCAGCGCACCATACCCGACTTCGCCGTCTTCAGAACCGCCCATTACTTCATCAGACAGTGGGCGAAGCGGCGGGGCGTCTACGCCGCTAACTTCGGCCTGCTGAGCGGGTTCCAGATCTCCATCTTGCTCTCCCGTGTGTGCAAGATGCTGTCGCACGACGGCAGACAGGTCTCCCTCCAAGATACTCTCACGACTTTCTTCAACCACTACGCGAGTTTCGACTGGGCCAAGAAATTGGTCTTCGACCCTTTCTTCCACAAGCAGCTCCGATACGTCCGCGCCGCTCGAGAGCCGATGGCCATTCTGGGGTTCCACCCCCCTATGCTCAATACTGCCCTCAACGCGTCTCAGAATTCCGTTCAAACTATAGCACATGAGCTCAGACAGGCAGATGCGCTGTTGTCGCAAGACGGCATGACCTGGGGAAAGTTCTCGGATGCCTGCAGTGGGGGGTACGAAGACTTCCTGGCTGCCTTCAAGACGTTCGTCAGGGTTGATGTCCAGTTCTGGGGCATGTCGCTGGAAAAGGGGAGCGGATTTGTCGGGTGGCTTGAGTCGAGATGCGTCATGCTTTTAGTCGGTAAGTTTGATACCCTACATTCATGGCCAAAAAAGAGAAAAAATAGAAGAGAAAGGAAGGGAAGAAGAGAAGGTCTGGTGAACACGATGCTGATATATATCTAACATAGACCTGAACCGCCGTCTTCCAAACATACACGCCCGTATCTGGCCCGCGCGCTTCGTCGACCAAGACACAGCGACAGCAGACGAAAGCGAGACGGGGACAGAGTACCAGGGTTATTACCTAATCGGCCTCTCCTCCACCATTTCCACATCTTCTTCTTCTTCCTGCTCCTCGGACCCCACGGCGTCAAGATCCAAGGAGGACGACGACATGATAAAAACCACCCTCCTCAGCTCCTTGCACGCGGCCCTGCAAAAGTTCGAGGCGCAGATTCGCGGCGACGAGCGATACTTCGACCCAAACACGTCGTGGATGAGCGCCTCCCTGGTAAATAATAGGCCGTCATTATCCGATCTTTCCTCTTCTATACGCGTCGACGACCGCGACTGGGGCGCTTACACGCCCGCGGGTGACGACGATGGCTTCGACGACGACGACGATGAGGAGGAGGACGACGAAGAAGAGGAATACGCAACAGAGGACGAGATACTCGACGCTGATGAAGAATCGTCGTCCAAGAAGTCCAAGCCCAAATCCAAATCCAAATCCAGATCCAGATCCAAAACAGCGGGCACGAACCCCCCGCCCACCGGGACCGATAAGAAAAAAGCGCCTCTCCGCTCCTCGGCCGACGTCATGAACCGCATACGATGGGACCCGTCCATGGACTCGGGCGACTTCGTGGTCGGGTACGAGGACCGCTTCGCCGGCGTCGTGGAGCGGGCCCTCGACGAGTGGAGGACGGAGAGCACGGACGAGGAGTTCGTGCCGCGCCACCGGATCCTGTATTTCCGGCGCAGGAGCGACGGCGTCAAGGTCTGGGACCGTGTCGAGAGGAGGGATGACGTTTTCGGAAGCGGCTGAGTTTTACGAGAAAGACAGGAAAGGAGAATGAGATTACGATTACAATTTACGACATCTTGATTCCGAATAAGCGGCTGGGCTTTCAATACCGTCGTTATATCCCCTAACCTAATAAGCAATTAGGATAAGCATCAGCAGCTCTGAAACAAAATCTGCCATCGCTGTATATCACACACCGCACTGGGAGCGAATAGAATGCGGAACATATAATACTCGTATTACGAACACCATGCTCAAGCCCTAAAATACTTCAGTCTAGCCAAAACCTCAATGTTTTCCGTTCTCTGACATGCTGACCGAGGACGCATGTTCGCAAAATTATTACAACTTGGATGACTTGGGCGTCTTCCACGCCGGTGTGGCGAGGGCATCGTAGACCTTGTGCCCGAGGCTATCGACAGGCACGCCGGTGATGTGGCTGCCGAGGTTCCGGGTGTCGACGAGTGAGGGGTTGAGCTGGTCGATGGAGGTGCAGCCGATGAGGCGCATGCCCATCTCGAGCTCGTCGCGCAGGAGTTGCATGGCGCGGTCGGCGCCGTCGAAGCCGTAGGCGGACATGGCATACAGGAACGGGCGGCCGATGCCGACGCCCTTGGCGCCGAGGCATAGTGCCTTAAGGATGTCGGTGGCGCGCCGCACGCCGCCGTCGATGAAGATCTCGACCTTGCCCTCGAGGCCCATGGATCGCAACACTGGCATGGTCTCGGCGAGGACCTCGATGGCGGACCGGGCGAAGTCGAGCTGGCGGCCGCCGTGGTTGGACAGTACGACGCCCTGAACGCCGCACTCGACGGCCTTGATGACGTCCTCGACGCGCTGCACGCCCTTGAGCACGATGGGCATCTTCGTGATGGAGCGGAACCAGGGGATGTCGTCCCACGACAGCGAGGGGTCGATAAAGGAGGAGATGGCGCGCGCGGCGCCCTGGGACGTGTCCGTAGCCTCACCGCTCCGGCTCTGCACATTGGACCCTTGGTCGACGAACTTGGAGCGCATGTCCTTCTCCCGACGGCCGAGCTGAGGGGCATCTACCGTGATGAAGAGGCCCTTGCAGCCACGTTCCTCGGCATGGCGCACGATGCGCTCCGTGATGGCCCTGTCCGAGTTGACATAGAGTTGCAGCCACTGGACCTGGTCACCCTGACGGGCGTCTACGATCTCGTCGAAGGAGCACGACGCCAATGTTGGGATCATTTGCACGACGTTGTGTTTATGTGCAGCGCGTGTCAACACGACCTCGCCTTCCGGGTGTCCTAGTTTCCCGAGAGCGGTCGCTGTCACGTAGAAGGGCATGTCCACCTTTGTTCCGAGCATCGTCGTGCTGAAGTCGACCTTCTTTACATCGACCAGGACCTTGGGCCGAAACCATATTCTGTGGAAAGCTTCATGATTCTCTCGCATCGTCTGCGGTGGTTCACGCGAGTTAGACTCTCCTACGCGAAACCACATGGGAAAAGGAAGAAGCGTACTATCTCATCATCCGCCGCGCTAGAGTAGTAACCCCAGGCTGTCTTTTTCATGACGTTCTTCGCAACAGACTCAAAGTCCATCAGGTTATAGCATTGCGAAAGCAGAGGCTTGTTCTTGACGCGCTCAAGTCTGGCGGCCTCATCCGGGTCCTCGTCTTCGACAACCTTGTCGACAGTGTTCATGTCGACTGGGCCCATATGTTTCGACTTATCCAGGTACTTATCCAAAGTATCTGGGGGGTGGATCGGATCGAACTCGGCCGTTGCATCTTTGCCCTTCAGCGTGGTCAGCAAAGGGCTTATGGAATGGCGAGTGACCCGATACTCACTGCATATTTCAATATGATATTCATTCCACCCGGGTGTTCTATTCCCTGTTAGCGGAATCGGAGAAGAATTCACTTCGCACCTATTTTCCCAAGCCTGGCCGACTTACCCGGTAAGAACTCTGTAACATCATATGCTTTCCCCTGATTCGTTAACTCTAATCAGTCGTCGTTTGCCCTCGGGGGATTGAGATCTTGCTCGCCACAGGAGGAAACCCATACATGTATGATCACCCAACAAGACTCTTTCCCATTATGCTTGGCGACCTCGGGCCCCGATAGAGGCGGCATCGTGAAGATGTGGTGGACTCCAAACAACAATGACTACCGACTACAGCCAGCTTTTGTTGATGATTCGACAGACGTCAAAGTGCCTCTATCGAATATCGGAGTGAGGTTGGATTTAAGACTCAATTGCTCAGCTTCAGTGGCGATGATGTCATATGGGTGCAAGTCAGGTTTATCGGATGAAGTGAACCTTCCCTTCTACTTAGGTGTCTGAAAAATGTACCAACCACGAGAATAACAAAACAATAGAAGATCTCTGGTTGGACTTCTTATCCAGAGGGCCGCAAGGTCGTGCCGGTTATATTTATCAGGTACCTAGGTTAAGGTAAAGACAGATTTAGTTTGACTCTAGGTTAGGACTAGTTTTTCGGAATCATGTGGTGCTGAAATCCGCAAACAGCATTGAAGATGAGGTTTTGTGGTTGGAACGTGTGGGGGAGTCTTATTTGGTTCCCCACAGTGGGGTTTTGCATGCTAGGGGCCCCCGCAGACTAGGTAACTCGAAAACGGCTCAACAGACCCGATCCCCATAACCCGGGAGGGATCCGCTTATCATTTTCCCCTGGGTCACCCCGGCTCGGCTTGTTCAGGCAGAAAGAAGTTCACGTTCTGTTCAACAAAAGGGGACAGTTTGAATAAATACAGCAGTGTTTGATAAAGGAAACCACCGTTGATGTGAACTAACAGCCAGTGGATGCTTTGATGAATTCAACTGCTAAGACTAACATAATAGGATTTTTCTTCCGCTCCTGGTAGTCTCATGTTTACTAGTGGAGGACATAGTCTTTGTCACAATGGACGGGCACCTGGGCCCAGATGTGGTATTGCTGACTTTGCGCCAACGAACAACACGGCTTCCTGCTTCCCCTACAAGTTGTTAATTGGTCGAAAGTTTCGGAGAATATAATTGCTGCCATGATTTTTGTTTTAGAGGGCGTCCAAGTATGGTTCCGGTTTGCTCGACTCTGGAGCATTTGCCAGACGTAGCGAAGCAGAAAGATGAGACTCGACTGGTGACCCAAGTGACTGACTGCTTCAAGTTGCTGCGCGGTTGCTTGAAGGGAGATTGAAGCCCGAGGAATCATGGTCTCGTTCAATGATATCACCACGACCCAGTGAGTGTGTTCCGTCATTTAGGACCATGGCCTCTCGGTGTCGTCGACGGAGACGTTGTTCCTCGACACTCTGGTCGTTGACTCGCGGTACTAACTCAGCAGGTGGCGTGTCCGGGTCAGTGCAATCTTCGCCCCCTTCGTTCGACATGCTGATCTCCAGCATAACCTTGATGTCAGACGATCCGTCCTTGTCTCGTTTCGCCCTCTTTGCCTTGGTAGCAAGCTTGGCTTTGACCAGGGCTTTGCGGCCTTCCTTGGACGTCTTTAGGTGAAGGCAGATGTCACTGATCCGATTCTTTTTACGATCCGTGTAGAGAGCGAAGTTTTTCCGTCTCTCTTCATCTGAGTGACCCCAGGGTTGTTTGGCCAGCCATTTTTCTACGAACTTGGCTTGGACCAGTCTCTCAACGCCATACCTATGAACCAGAACGCTGAGCAGCATGAGGCAACGTCGTTCGCCGATGTCTCGGAGAAGGTATTCATCGTAGAGTGGATCGTTCAAAGTTTCGGGCATCGCATCGTTGAGGCCTAGCTCTAAGGACCGAACAATAGCAGTGTAGCCTTTGTGGGTGTGGAGCACTTCAATCAAGGAATCCTGGTACGAGTCCCCTGGCAAAGTTGTCAGTACGCCACGCAGACAAGCTCAGGCGGTTGGCACTGATAATTACTGTTTTCTATCACAAAGATCAAGGCGTTAAGATTCCTCATTCGTTCTTCGTAATCTTCGCGTGTGATGCCCCAGAGAAGCTGGTCAATGACTGAACTATCGTGGACTGCTCGGCCAGCGACTATGCGAAGGCACGTATCGCGTATAGACCAGTTGTAATGCTGCAGAAGACTTTCCAGGGTGCTGAGTTTGAGCGAGTCCTCAGTATCCTGCGTTATGTATTGTGTCTTTGGTTGCGCTGGCTTGATTTCGGCCTCGTCACGGAAATGTTGGAGTATTATGTGCATAGCTGTGATGCAGCCCACGGCGGCCAAACTCAAGCCAAGAGCGACAAAGCGCTCATCTCGCGCCAATGAGAAGTGTCCCATGATGAGAGCATTGTCGATTGAGTGCTCATCTATTGCTATGCGTCGTAGATAAGTAGGTATGCCACCGGATGTGGAAGGCCTGGCTTGGACGAGCAACGCGTCGACGTCTACAAAGTAGGTAAGTAGCCTAAGGTAGACTAACCATACCAAGATAAAAAGGTGTTGACATTGAAGGCAAAGATCAAACATATGGGTCCACCAGTACCTCAAGTTAGGTATCCGCAGACTGTCAGCCTTCAGACTGTTGTGTTTTGCCTGCACTGTGTTAAAGTAACGCATGTACAAGTATTACTGTATGCTGTATGCTGTATGCTGTATGCTGTATGCTGTATGCTGTATGCTGTATGCTGTACACAGTACAACAACACAGACGTACAACACCTACCCACATACCTATTGTTGTCGCAAAGTGGTGATAAGATAAGGATCCCTGCTGGGTGCTCTTATCGAGAAAAGTTCAGAGTTCGGTACGCAACCTGCCTACAGCAGTACACTGAAAGGCACTGATAGCCCCTCCAGATCCCCAGACCCAGGAGAAACCTTTGAGATATCACAAGCTTCCTTTCGCCTTTAGCATGCCGGGATCTCAGCTCAAGAGGCTAAAGGCCTCTCTTCGGGAGCAGGGCGTCATCGGCCCACAACAGAGCAAGAAGCAGAGGCAAAAGAACGCCCAGAATGGCAAAGTCGATAGGAATAAACGAGCTGTAGCCCTGGAGGCCATTCGCGAGCAGTTCAACCCTTTTGATTTCAAACACAACGCCAGGGGGCCCAAGTTCCAAGTTACGAGTAATCGGCCAGCTCTAGGCGATGCTGCCAAGGGCATCACCGGTCGGCCTGGAGACGCGAAGGCTCTCGGCGAGGAAAGAGTACGTAGTGGTCGCTCGAGACGCGGTCGCTAATACATGTGGCTAACTGGGAGATCTGCAGCGACGGCAAACCCTCCTAGTGGAGATGAACCGACGCAACAAAACGGGCGGCATCCGAGATCAACGATTCGGCGAAGACGATGCTACGATGACTTATGAGGAGAAAATGGCACAACGTTTTGTGAGGGAGAAACAAAGCCACAAAAATTCCATGTTTGATCTGGAGGACGATGGGCCAATTGGTGGACTAACGCATATGGGGAAATCACTACCGTTTGACGAGATTGACGACTTCGAAGAAACGGATCTCCTTGCTGGAGAAGGAAGCGGGACTGACAACGAGTCCGCCGACCATCCCCGGGGACAGAAGCGTGTGCGGGGAGAGGATGACGTGGACGAGGAAGATGACGAAAATACCGAAAGGGCGCCGGAAAGAAAGAAAACGAAACAAGAGATATATAAGGAGATTATTGCCAAATCAAAGCTCCACAAAGCCGAGAGGCAAGCGCAGAAAGAAGATGACGAGGATCTTAGAGAAGAGGTTGGTTGCGCAGCGCCGGCATCCTGTCCGAAGATATCACTGACAATGGATCCTTGTAGCTCGACGAAGAGCTCTCCGGTATACGGTCACTTTTATTTTCGAGGCCCGAGCCGCAAAATAAAGCAGGCGGTGAAGCGACCGCAACCCCGGCCGACTCCGGCAGAGAGAAAATGGAACGCGATTACGATATTCGTCTCAGGCAACTCGCCATGGACGGTAGAGCGAAACCGGCAGATAAGACTCTAACAGAAGAGGAAAAGGCTCAGAAAGATGCGGAAAAACTGAAAGAATTGGAGGATAAGCGACAGATGCGGATGCGCGGTGAGCAAATAAGTGACGACGAGGACGAGACTAAAGAAGCCAATGGCGACGAAGGCCAATTGTCGGAAAGAAATCCCGCCGCGTTCGTTGAGGAGGAGGAAGAAGACGATTTCAAACTTGGGCCAGGAATTCGGACACGCCCGACCGCGACAGAGCTCGGTTTTGATGACGAGGACGACTTTTTTGTTGAAGACGACTTGTTGGCTAGCGGCTCCGACTTGGAGCCCATTGAATCTGAAGACGAAGACGGAGACGACTCAGACGGAGGCGCGGCAGATGAGGAGGATGACCAGGATGACCAGGATGACGAATTTACCAGAGGCCTCCTGAATGAGGCAGAAGAGCGCGATGCAGCCTTCACCAAGGACGGCGGCATCACGAAGGACGAGCTTGGCGAGATTAGCACATGTCCTTCAACATTGGAGGAACTCTTGGCCCTTTCCAGTAATCTATCCCCCCAAAAGATCCCGGCTCTTGTCAGAGAAATAAGGCAGAAGTACGATCCGAAGCTGGCCAGCGAAAACAAGTCAAGGCTTGCCAGCTTCTCTCGGGTTCTAGTTCAGTATCTCCACCATCTATCAAACGAACCAACCCCCCCAGCATTTTCTATACTGGAGAGGGTGATACAACGTGAGTAACATGTACCTGCCTAGATCATATCAGCACCGTTGAAGACGAGGCCGCGGCGCTGACTACCTCTCCTCCAGACATCTGGTCACTCGCCAAGTCGTTCCCCATCGACATTGCCGAGGAGTTTCGCACCCAGATCAATGATATGTCTGGCAGATGTCTTACACCTGTGGCAGGAGATCTGATAGCATTGGTAGCTATTGGGACCGTGTTTCCACCTAGCGATGCCTTCCATCAGGTCACGACGCCAGCAATGTTGTTGGTCACGCGGTTCCTGAGCCAGAAGATTCCTAAAACTACGACAGATTATGTCCAAGGGACGTTTATGGGTTCCTTGGCCCTCCTTTACGTTCAGTTGTCGCAACGCTATTGTCCGGAATTCATGAATTTCTGCCTCAACACCCTTGTGTCCCTGACGCCGATCATGTCGAGTGAGAGGCTGGGCAACTTCCCGCAGCACGAGCCAGCGACGGGTGCACGGATAGCTAGAGCCCGCAAGATCGAAGTCAAGAGGCTGAAACCTACGGACTGCTTTTCTCCGCCCAGCTCTGAGAAGGAAGATTTGACAATCAAAGTGTCGACCATGGATACTACTCTCCAACTCCTGGATGCAGCCGCACAGCTCTACACAGGGAAGTCGTCATTTATCGAAACTTTCGAGCCGGTGAGGCGCGTGCTTGGTCATCTCTCAAAAGCCGCGTGCACATCCCAGCTCCCCCGGGCGCTGAACGAACGTGTTACGAAGCTGCAAACCAAGCTCCAGACCATGCTTACCATGGCCAAGCTAGCCCGGCGACCACTCGAACTGCATCATCACCGACCTCTCGCGTAAGTATCAAACCAACACCGGCCCTTCCCTTCCTTGACGCCTAGCCAACCACAACTCCCTGCTAACGGTGTTGCTACAGCATCAAGTCATCAATTCCCAAGTTTGAGGACTCGTTCGATCCGAACAAGCACTATGACGCGGACAGAGACCGGGCCGAACTCGCCAAGCTCAAGGCCGAGCACAAGAAAGAACGCAAGGGCGCGATGCGGGAGTTGCGCAAGGACGCCAACTTCATGGCGCGTGAGAAGCTCCGGGTCAAGAAGCAGAAGGACGCCGCGTACGAAAAGAAGTACAAGAGGCTCGTGGCGGAGATCCAAGGGGAGGAGGGCCGCGAGGCTAACGCGTACGAGCGCGAGAAGCAAGCCAGGAAACGGGCAGCCAAGAGGGGTTGATGACGGACATACTCGTGTTGGTTTCGCGTTTGAGTTTGGCTGGGCATTGTTTTTTGCAAGCAGTGTATATAATTATAGGCAGAAGCACAATAGTCACGGAACGCCTTCATGGGCTCTAGATCATCTATATCAATTCTTGCCTGTTTTATTACGTCTGTAGACTTGATCTCCTTCTATCTTTACCTTATCGTCCCATCCTTGTAAGATATCATCTCCCCCACATATTTTCTGTATTTTATACTCAAACGCGTGTTTCTCTGTTTCCCGTTATGTTTAGAATATCCCACATGTCGTTTTCTTAACTGCGGCGTACCTGTATTCATAGACTGGAGTTTTTCTGATTTGGGCAATGTACCCAGCGTTGCAATGCTGTTATTTTTGTCTTTGAAAGGGTAGTATATATAAATATAAGTATCTCTAAGGGTATCTCGGTGTTTTATCTGTATTTATTTATCGTACATTGAAGGTATATTGAGTCTGGGTATCTCGATGTTGTGTGATTTTCAGATTGCAGACTCGTACTCTCCTTTTTCTTCTTTTTTTTCTGGTCAGTGGTACTTTCCTGCCCTCCTTCTTTCTCCGCGGTCCGTTCAACGATGGCCGGCGGCGACGGCCGACTATTTGTGTCCAGACAACACGCTTTTCAACCGGCTCGCGTGACAGGAAGGCTTTTGGACAGATCGGACACTTTTGACGACTCGGACTAATCCAGCCCACGGCTGCTTAGCTGTTGTGGTCTTTTCCTTGTTTGTTCTCATCGCGTCATCCCTGATCCGAGAGGGCTGGGCTTGACAATAAGCCAAGGCCAGGACTGTAAGTAGGTAGGTGACGCTCTTCAGCTTCCACTGTTCAGACATAGACATATTTGGTTCTTTCATCAACGATCTTGCCATGCACGCCTTTTGGCTCGGAAACAAGCGCAGGCAGGCAACGAAGAACTCTTCTCCTCTGTATGACTAGTGCTGATAGTCTAGCATGCCGAGGGGGCTCCGTTTCATATACGGTCTTATCGTCGAAGACTATGAGACTGCTTTCTGTTGTCGCACCCTGGTCATGTTTGTGCTAGTCGCGTGTCCCGGGGCAATGTGAGAGGTAGCATCTTCGCATTCATTCCTCACGGTGCTTGATGTCTACGCCCTCCTTCGAAAGATCTGTTAGTAAATTGGAAAGCATAGCTTTGGAAAGGTTCTATCTTTTCTGCTGGAGGGCACCTCTAAGGTAGCAGCTTTTGGCTGGGGCATGTCTCTACATACCTGGTACGGAATTTGTTGTGGGAACCTGGCTTTCACTATATCGAAAGCCATACACATTGCTATGGTCAGCCATGGCCATCTGCAAGCTTCTCCTCTTTTGCAGGAAGACCAGTATGTCCTCCTGCTGACTGTCAGTCAACCTGGAAAGGCTCTGAATTGCGTTCATCATGTTCGGGTCATATCCTGAGGCGGTGGAAAAGCCGGGCACAGTCCGAGTTTCGTCAGGTACAGGGTAGATGCTCGACGGGGGCTCGCTTATATATTCGTCCTCGAAAGGAAACATGGATGTTGGTGGCATGGGCGGCACAGAATGCTGAGGTGATACATATCCAGAGCTCACCCCGACCGGAGGCAGGGACGGCCCATGGGCATATTCTACGGTCTCTTGCGCATAGCCATTCACGGGGTAGCTGAAGAACGCAAGAGGATCGCGGCTAGGGCCGTTGGAGGGCAGTGGTTGTATGCCGACTGCTGCTACCGAGGACTCAGAGCTCATCGCGGGTGCTGAGGACAAATAAAAGGGGGATGGGCTATGCGAAGACTGCCGAGATCCACCGATCTCCATGCCAAGGAAATCGGGCGCTGGCGTCGTCGGTTTGAATTCGGTCTCGTCTGAGACGGAGCTCATGGAGTCGGTATGAGAGTCTGACTTGAGAATCTCATCGAGTAGTGCTAACTTCTGCTTCCTCTTCTCACCTGCTCGAGAAGTTAGCTGGGATTGCCCGACTTGTTCATGGTCGGGACGTACCATGATGTATATGAAGACGTACGATACGCTCGAGAGGCTATCCTGTTTTGTTCCTTGCGCACTTCACTATTTCGCCCCTTTCTTTTGCGGCTCTGGCGATCCAGGCCGGTAGGCGAGTCGACTGTTATCTCCATGATGCCGACAGACAGAGAGAGAGAGAGAGAGGAAACTTATTCAAGCAGTGATGTGTTGATGAGTTGGGCCACGGGTATGAAAAGGTGAAGGTCAAAAACAGTGTACTGGGTGCGTGCAGTTGACTGGGAGTCGAGTAGGGACAAGAGGCTTAGGTCATGTAACCAGCGGCAGACATGGACGGGTTATATAATCCGTAAGAAGCGAAGCTCGAGACATACGACTTTTCGGTACGGAGGTATACTTTAAAAGATTACTGATATTAATTGCCGACGCATTTCCGGGCGGGTTTGGATGAGATGTACCCCCCCGGTAGGCTTGTAAGTTGTACCTCCGGCATCTAAGAGTCTGGCAGCTCGAGCAGTGGGCGTGTGGCACCCATATGTCTGCCGCTTGCTTGGACGATGGTAGCATTACTTGGTCGTGTCTCGACTAGCGAAGCAGGTATGCAGATGCGAGTTGCAAGTGTTGAATGTCGCCGGTCAACAGTCCCGTATGCATACTCGTCATGTTGCTGTACTTCCAAATGGTCGAGAAATAGAATCACTGTACGATTATCTCACTTGATGTGTGGTAAATGAAAAATGGTTGACAAAAGACCGGGTACGGGGATGTTGTTTCCACTCCGTCCTAACCTTAGCGTGCTTCTGTCGTCCGTCAGTAGATCCTTCAGGCACTGAACTTTCAGCCTCTCTATTCGGGCAACACCGAGTCCCCAATGACCTACCTTACTTCCTTTACTCTGGTAGGTCCACCTGTCGAGCAACGCTTCTACTAGGCAGGTAAGCACCTATATAGGTAAGTACACAAGGTTACACGCATGACCTAATGCAGTATAGCAGCACACCCATGATTTTAAGGTTGTTGATAGAATCATGGCACGCCAGGGTTGTTGTTACCTATTATATCCTTAGTAAAGAATGCCAAATTTACCGTCTTCATGTTGAGAGACCACCTGCCTGCAGTGATGAACACCTGCATTGAATAGATATAGTTGGTATGATATCCGGACTTTATGTTGAACAAGTCCACACACGTTCGTGGGGGTTGTTGTCTCCCACATTTAACCTAGGCAGGTGATAGGTACTATTTTGAAAAGTTCGGCCCTGCCCCTGCCCCACTGACTTAACCTAAGCCCTACAGCAAGCAGTCAGTGCACATACCTTTTTCCAGCGGCCCACTGCTGACTGATTGTCTTTGTAATTGCAGATGCCAGGGTCCAGCCCCCTTTTGCGGTGTGCAAACTTAAATATCATTAGGTAAGACAGTAAATACTATTGCCCGCCATTGGAAGTTTGTTATTAACAGCTTTCAGTGAGAGAGATTTTGTATTTCTGCAGTTTTGGCAAATCCCTAGGTAGTACAGTAATAAGCAGATTGTGCCTGGTAAGACCGTAAAACATGAGATACTACCTAGGTATACTCTCAAATTGAAAATTAATATCCAGTTCAAGGGGAATGGCACTGCTGCCAGATGCTGAAAGTCAACAAGAGCTGCACATATGTTGTATCAAGCACGACACAATATCACGTGTGTATATACACGTCATAACAACAATCATCTCACAGGAGCTACCAAGTACAACTCACAGTAAAAGGAGTCTCACTCATAACTCATTTCCAAAAACAAACTCACAATGTCTTAATAATAGGTACAGAGCCCTCATTACCTAGGCGAGGTGGTTCAAGCTTCAGCACTAGGTAACGCCGAAAGCGCCAACGCTCTTTACCTACAATGGCATTCGGGGCTCTTGCGCAAGCCTCAGCCCAGGCAGAAGGCCAGGCCCTATCTAATGGTTATTGAAGGCGGCGATTGTATGCATAACCTCACTGTCGTTGCCCATGCCGGCTGTTTTGCCCTGCCAGAAATCCTTCTTCCGGTAGGGCAACTAGCTTATACCCCGGGTCAGTTACTCTCCACTGTCAGCCCTAGATGAGCTAAAAGCCAAGAACATGCATATGTAGTCATCTTATGTAATGGGTATGATCCGCTGAGAGAGTACGATATGACCTGGTCTTTAGGGATTTTCAATAACAAAGTCCTATGGCACTGGCCATATCGAATGTCTGAATGCAACAAGTTTTCTGGGCTCGGCTGACATGGTCCGTACATACTTATATCGTGTGTCATTAGACTACGGTGTAGGTTACTTTGTACATGTGAGCGAGGTTCACATGCTTGATTGTAGATCCCTCGATCCCAAGAAACAATGATTGCAAGACATCATCAGATGTCTTCTTCCATGAGCTCAACACCCAGGGCCGACATATTACGCTTCTACGGTAGGCCTGATGACTTAGGGTAGACTTATGTGGGATTCACAGACTCGATGCCTCGTTGTACATTCGGATCCAGCCGGAAGGCTCCTGTTTTCTTTTGAGAATGATATTCTGTGTGGCTATCAAGTATTACTTGTCCACATGCGAAACATCTGTAAGAGATCATGGTGGCCTCAACTTGGCAGCGATGGTATCATATATACTTTCAGACCCTTGTGGTATGAGTTGAGTATGCGTACCATTTTTTCCAGTGGATAGATCACGCATGGGGAGGCACCGCGTCTTCCCGACGCCGGCCTTGAAATCTGCATCTTTCAGAGCAATGTTACGAAAAGCCTCCGTGTCGCTCCCAATACAGCGTGTGGTGTACTATGTAAACAGGCAAAGACTGTAATAGATCCTAACGGCCTAATGCCCAAGTCTTTCCCATGATTCCCAACAGTCGGGATGCGCAAGTGCCAGCCAACCCTGTAATGCCTCTAACTTACTGGCCAGCTTGACAGCCCCATATTGTGGAATCTCCCATTCGCATGGCTGAGTATCACGCCGAGCGGGAGCTTTCTTTTAGTAAAGCAGTCTGTACAGGACAATCGTAGCCTAGCAGTAACGGATCTGCTAGGGACAACCATGCTGTTATAGAGGTGGTCTACAACCTTTATTAACCTAGGCTTAGGTACCTGTTTAAGTGTGATACCAAATATCTTCTGTCAACTTGCCAAGGCAATGCCTAAGGTCCTAATCCAGATAGCCTTTAAATAGTAGTACAATTATATGATAAATGGCTGCTATAATAGTAGTATTTGGTCTTGATCTGCAAGTCAGGTGTTTGATATGTTTCAAGCCTGATCTTGTCGGTAATGTCTTAAGGAAACAAGGAACGGAATGGTAAAAGTGATGTGTAGAATGATGTAGGCCAGGCACTGACGCACATACCATTACATACATAGATGTATGTACTCAATACGGTTTTTAGCGGGCCCAGGTTCGATCAATTCATTGGCCCACTCCTAGCCAAATCAACCATGGACCCCTGGAAATGTTCCATTGCATTGCCGGAATCAGATAGAAGCTCTAGCTTGAAGTACTTGAAAGTACCCCCATGCGCTTTAGCCCTAAGTTGTTAGCACGGTTTGGCCAGGTTGAATGGCATCGGGGCGTCTCAGATACCAAGAGCTACAAGTGCCGCACGCCACGATTCCATCTGTTTCGATGGGAGTTTTCTAGTGGCGTATCATGCATGCGATCCGAACTTTGAGCCACTGCTTGAAGCCTGGCGGTAGGCAGAGGCAGCGGGGCTCTGGTAACAAAGTTCCCACTCAGTGTTCGGTGAACCTACCGTAGCTTTCACGGTCTATCAATGATCAAGGTCCTCTGCTTGCTAACTAATGCCTCTTTTCTCCCACCAAGAGACAAACCAATACATAGTATCTAGGTCCAAGTCTGGTCCGGGTTTGATTGAAGGTTATTTAGAGAGTAAAGTGAAGTTGGCAGACGTTTGTACCCTACAAACCTCCAGATTGTTCTGGAACCCTGAGGCTACCAATACCTCACGACCTCATACTTAGGTACCTACATCCATTCACCGTCCCTCCCTACGTTACAAGTTGCCATACTCCTCCCATCTCAGTCTACTAGTTCACATCCATTTGCTTCTATTCTACCTTCACCTCGTTGACCTGTGTCTACCTATCAGAGGCTCGCCATCTATTTGCATTTATCCAGGCCACGGGAAAGCGCCTGTTTATTGGAAACAGTCTGGTCGAAGACATCGCTACCTGTAACACAATCCAGAGTGCTTTCGACTTCCCTTGTCCGAAGTCAACTCATTACTCGAGGAACGTGCCTGACTTCTAGCTGGTGAGTACATGGCCGACAATCTTTCCGCCTTGTTGTATGGTGTACAAGTGTACAGCAGTATTTGCCTGTTTTATTCAGGCGAGGCACCCTCCCTCACTCGTTACTCAGTTACAGCAGTTTCCCCAAGCTTCGAAATGAATCGTGCCGTTGTGGGGCACACTTCTCAACTTTTTCTCTTGCCTTCTACTGGACACCTGCAACTTCGGGGGTCACTAGCTTGTGATTCTATCCAAGAACCACCCCCACTACTTCACTACTTACTTTTCTCGCTATCAACTTCGTCGTTGTTGTCGTGGTTACGTTCTGTGGCTTGCGAAATCTTCTCTCTTTTCTGGGCCCTAGCGAACTGACTGAACTTTTTGTCCCGCATTTGCAGATCATATCTATCCGTCAGCAATATCGTATAACTTTTCAAAAGTCAAAGCCCGTTTCCGACTCAATTCTACAGACCCTGTGATCTGTCGACTAGAGTAGCTTGGCAAGATGGTTAAAGAAACCAAGCTCTACGATGTCCTAGGCGTATGATCTACTCCCCAGATAATCTGTCCAGGATAGTAGCATTGGCGCTGACATCTTGTAGGTTTCGCCGACAGCGACTGATCAAGAGCTCAGAAAGGCCTACAAAGTTGGAGCTCTCAAATACCACCCAGGTTGGTTTATTTCCTTCCTGTCACCGAGTCGACGAGAGATTAACCTGTTGGCGTAGATAAGAATGCCCACAACCCCGCCGCCGAAGAGAAGTTCAAGGAAATCTCCCATGCCTATGAAATCCTATCCGATTCGCAAAAGCGCGCGCTTTACGACCAGTATGGCGAGGCTGGACTAGAAGGTGGTGCCGGTGGTGGCATGGCTGCTGAGGATCTCTTTGCCCAGTTCTTCGGCGGGGGCTCTTTTGGCGGCGGTCTGGGTGGCATGTTCGGCGGCGGCATGGGTGGCCAATCGCGCGGCCCCCCCAAGGCACGGACTATCCATCACACGCACAAAGTCACACTGGAGGACATTTACCGGGGCAAGGTTTCCAAGCTTGCCTTGCAGCGCTCGATTATCTGCCCCAAGTGTGAGGGCCGCGGTGGAAAGGAAGGCGCGGTCAAGCGCTGCACTGGCTGTGATGGTCACGGCATGAAGACAATGATGCGTCAAATGGGTCCCATGATCCAACGATTCCAGACCGTCTGCCCTGATTGCAATGGCGAGGGTGAAATCATCAAGGATAAGGACCGGTGCAAGGGCTGCAATGGCAAGAAGACAATAGTCGACAGAAAGGTGTTGCACGTTCATGTCGACAAGGGAGTTCGAAGCGGTACCAAGGTCGAGTTCAGAGGCGAGGGTGACCAGGCTCCTGGCGTTCAGGCTGGTGACGTCGTGTTCGAGATTGAGCAGAAGCCCCACGCCAGGTTCACCCGGAAAGACGATGACCTGCTCTACCGCTGTGAAATTGAGCTAGTCACAGCCCTTGCAGGCGGTACAATTCATATCGAGCACCTGGACGACCGATGGTTGAACGTGGAGATCATGCCTGGTGAGGCAATTGCGCCAGGTAAGCTCTCCCCCGGCCAAGTCTTCATACCTTCGGCTTTGCGATCGTTGTGACTAACTGTCGAAATCTACAGATACCGTGAAGATGGTACGAGGGCAGGGTATGCCCTCGCCAAGACACCATGATTTTGGCAACATGTACATCCAGTTTGCTGTCAAGTTCCCGGAGCGTGGGTGGACCGACGATCCCGCTGCCTTCGAGGCACTGCGAAAAATACTCCCTCCCCCAGCCATGGAGATTGTACCCCCCGCAGATGCTATGGCTGATGCGGCCGAACTCGAAGACCTGGACCACTCCAGCCAAGCCAGGGGCTTCGGAGGTGCCACTGCCATGGACGAGGACGACGAAGATGGCCACCCCCATGCGGAGCGTGTGCAGTGCGCTTCCCAATAAGTGACCTGCTGTCTTGGAAAAACGGTGTGACGAATTAGAGAGATGGTCGGGTTTTATGAACCGGAAGGTCGCTCACTGCCAGCCTGGTCAAGTGGCCAAGCTACTCGGGAGCAGCGATATTTTCGGCTTGACGTTTTTAATGCAAGAGGAAGGCACGATATCTAGCGTTCCATAGGGATATGCATGCTAGGAGTTTTATGGGGATCACGGAGAGGGTTGCAGAGACCAGGGCGGTCTCACTGGAGGCTTAATGTGACGTTGCTGCAGAGGCGTCAGTGTCGATTGGGCAAGCATATTCTCTTGTGTCGTCTTTTGCCTTTCTAAGCAGGCGTTCAGATCGGTCATAGAAGGACAGGGCAGCTTCTTGTTTTAATGGACATTTGCATTCGGAAACACCCGTCTCGCTGTGCTAGAGTGTCTCTTTTATAGATATGTTTAAATCTGACTAGAGTACATCGTCAAGATTCCCCATCCACGTCAAGATCATCGTCAGTAAGTTTGGTCTCACGGGGGTTGGAGAAACGCTTCCCAACCGTTACGCAGTACATATTCATAATAACTTGATTTACGGCGGCTTGTGTTTGACTTGCTCGGCCCTTGTAAGTTGTTTTGGCCTTCCCTCTTCCTTCCCCCTTGCGCCTTTTTATTTTCCATTCCTTGTCGGTGTCACTCGTCCTCCGGATTTGTGTACATGAATTTCGGATCGCTATTGTGTCGTCTGCCTGCCCTACTGTATATTACTCTTTCTCTTCAACACCCTCCATCTTGGTATCCAAGATCTCTTCCAGCTGCTGCTGCTGCTGCTGCTGCTCAGAGGCTTCTATAATTCCCTTCTTTCCTCCCTGTCCCTCTGCCTCATTTTGACCATGTTGGTCATTATTATTGGGTTCTTGGTCATGTTCATGGTCAAAGTCCGTCTTCCGCAGGTTCTCGACCGTGTAGAGGGCTTTGTCGAGATCTTCGCGCGAGTAGAGCTTATCCTCATTTTCTTCTTCCTCGTTCCCTTCGTTTGTTGATGTGACCGCGATGGTGCCGGCTTCTCCCCATGTCCTGCCCTCGGGTCCGAGGATCAGGATCGAGTCTGAGTTGGTGCTGATGCTGGTAAAGTCCCCGGAGTTGCCCTCGGAGACGGGAGGAAGGGGATCGATGGCGACGAGCAGGGTTTGTCCCGATAAGCCTACAGTGGTTATGTCCAGGGGGTTCCCGCGGAGGCGGAGAGTCGCTAGGTGAGTGAGAGGGTTGTGGGGGTCCTCTTGATACTGGAATATGAAAAGAGCGGGAATTCTGCGTTTCGTTTGTGTTAGTAGAGAAACGGCATTGGGGACTGGGTGTATGTGGTTTGGGGGTGTAGCTAAATTTTTGTCAAGGGGCAGAAGCAATGGCGGTTAAAAAATAGGGGTACAAATGACCATATAGCAGTGCGGGGAGGAGGGGGCAGGGCAGGCTTATATATCTTTATGCCTGATTTACTTACCGTTCACAAATAGCCACAACATGCCTTTCGCCATCTAGCTCATACGTAAAAAGCTTCGCGACCGCAATCTTGGACACCTCAGGCCTGAAGTCACGCACGTGCGACAGAAGATCAGTGGTGCCTAGCAGTTTCCCCGCAAGCCAGTCCCACACGTAGAGGGCGTCGTCACCGCCGCCCGAGATGAGGATATTTTTCACGTTTCCGGCCACATTTCCCTCATCTTTAGTCAGAGGAGGGATAACGCAGAGGGCGCTGACGAAGGAGGCGTGGCCTAGACAGAAAGTCTCGATGACGTGGGTCTGCGGGATGCCACGGGAGACACGGATGTGCTCGTCCCTGTCGGCCGTGATGATGTACGGCCTGCCCGTCTCGTTATCTCTGGCGTTTAGGACGCTCGTCAGCATCGAGACGTGCCCCAGGAGGACCTGATGCGCGAAGGCCGGCCCCTCCTTGGGCAGATCGCGCTTCGCATTGGCCTCACGTTGGCGCAGCTGGTCCTCCAGCGCGCGTCTGTTGCGCTGCGAGTGCACCGTGAACTCGTTGGCGCCCTTGGGAGCAGCCTGCGACGCCGGCGCGGGGGTTGCAGATGCCGAGCGCGTCTCCGAGCTTGGCTTTGCCACATTCTCATCGTCTTCAGGTGACGGGACCAGGGGGAGGGCGTACACGTCGCCGAACTTGTCTGCACTGAGGATTGTTTTCCCGTCTGCTGTAAGGGCGAGAGAGCAGGGGCGCTTCGGCATTGCTCTGCGGATCTACATCAGCCACGTAGTCTCCTTGGGGAACGAGAAGTATACTGTACGCACCTACGGCTGATTTCCTTCAGAGATCCCTTGCCATCGTTTTCGAAGACCCAGAGCGTCTTATCTTGACCCGTCACCGCTATCACGTGGCTCCCGTCCTCCGTTGCTGTCAGGAGATTCACGAAGGGCGGTTCTGGCTTTTGCAGCTGTTGTTGCCCCTTTGGTTTGTCCTTTTGCTTCCCCTTCTCTTGTCCCTTTTCCCCACCGGCACCACCCTCAGCTGCAGGTGAAGGAACGGGACCATCCTGAGAGTCTCCCACCTTCCGCCGTTTAGATGGGGGTTGCCCTGCTTTTCCGGCATTTTGCTCATGACCGGGCTTTTGCTCGGATAAGCTGACGCTACCCTTCTCTGCTTGCTTGAGAGACGGATGACTCCATGTAAACAGGAGCTGGGGGTCCATACTCAGATCAAATGTCTGGATGCTGCAGCCCCTGGCGGCACAGAATAGAGTGCCCTTCCCCAGCGAGGTAAGGCATTGGTATGGGATGCCCATCTTGAAATTCTGTTGAGGTGATGCCGAAATGGTGTTTTTCCCTTGAGAAATGAAAAAACCCCGGCTTTGAAAAATTTAGGTTCTTTCCAAGCGGCTTCGGATAATGGTGACCTTTTCTGGAAAGCACAGTAAGGTAGTCCTTATGACCGTGATGGCGATACCATATATCTGTGAGGTATAATAGCAATGATTAGGTATTTAGAGAACCTCTACCTCTACTGCTGTATGCACAAAGTATTTGACTTCTAAGTTCTAAGCCCACTCGCTCACTCCACGATCTTCTTGCCCCTCCACTTTCAGACCTCAAATATCGATATGCCCCCTGTAGTATACTCACTAACCTTAGCAGTTGTACCTAGGTACTTACCTAATGTAGCTAATTTGGCTGTGTGGAGCCCTTGGCGCTCCAGTTCCAGTTGTGCTAATTCAGGAACATTGACACTGTGGCGCAGCATGCATGCAACCTGGTAGTTTACTAGATAGAGGTAGGCTACCAAGTGTAGCTTCAGCCCCCCTTTTCGCTATCTCAACTGTTTCCAGTACACCATACAGCTGTAGGAAGTACAGCATACACAGCGCCTCAGCGAAGTCCAACCTGGTTCAGCCTGTATTTCTCTCCTGTATCATCTTCGCCAGGTGTAATCTGTATGATCAAGTTACCATTGTATTTATTTCAGCAGGAATCACACGCGATACGCAAATAATAAAACATTTTTCAACCAGCCGGGCACTCTTGTCCAAAACCTTGTAACCCCGACTTCACAACTTTCCCAACTTCACCTGAAATCTCCGAGCCGCCCGACCAGTTTTGATCCAGCACGGTCACAACGCGCACATATGCGCAGTCGACGATAAACCTTGCGAACACACATCCCCCTCTTGGGTTAAAATGGCACAGATCCTGCAAGAGATCATATACTCCCTTGGAAACTGCCTGAACTGCTTTCCCGGCTCTCCAACCCTCAAGATCAACAGCCGATCGTTCAAGATCCTGCGTCTGCTGGGCGAGGGTGGCTTCAGTTATGTCTACCTCGTCCAAGACACGACAACGGCGGAGCTGTTTGCTCTGAAGAAGATTAGGTGTCCTTTCGGCACCGAGTCCGTCCAACAGGCGATGCGCGAGGTCGAGGCGTACAAGACGTTTGCGCACACCCCTTCCATCATCCACAGCATTGACTACTCCATTGCCAGCGAACGAAACGATGCCGATTCGAAGACGGTCTACGTCCTGCTTCCGTACTATAGGAGAGGGAACCTCCAGGATATCATCAACGCGAACCTCGTCAATCACACGACCTTCCCCGAAAAGGAGCTGATGCACCTGTTCCTGGGCGTCTGCAAGGCTCTAAAGTCTATGCACCAGTATCGCGGTCCGAACGGCGGGGAGCGCATGGAGATGGGCAATGCAAAAGCCGGCGAGGAGGATGTGGGCGGGCCAATTGGGAAGCCCAAGAGAAACCGTGCGGTCGCTGCCGCTGATGCGGATGACGAGACCGAGCAAGCCAGACCGCTGATGGTAGAAGAGCAAGTCGTAGCGCCCGGAGAGCGACGATCATACGCGCATAGGGATATCAAACCTGGTGAGTCTTCCTCAGTCCAGACATGGTTTTCGATAGGAGTGGTAGCTGACAGGGAACTCTGAAGGGAACATCATGATCGACGACGATGGTGTTACGCCAATTCTTATGGATTTGGGTTCCATCGCAGAATCACCGATAGCCATCACGTCCCGCTCGTTGGCCATAGCCACGCAAGATACGGCGGCCGAGCACAGCACGATGCCTTACCGCGCTCCCGAGCTGTTCGATGTCAAGACGGGGACTATCATAGATACCAAGGTGGACATCTGGTCACTAGGCTGCACATTATACGCCTGCCTTGTAGGCAAATCGCCCTTTGAGATGCGCAGTGACGAGACCGGGGGCACCCTGAGCATGTGTGTGCTGGGTGGCGATTGGCGGTTCCCCGACGAGGGCCCCCAGAGACAAGCAAAGGGTAAGAACACGGTCGGCGCGAGCGCAGGCGCCGAGAGCGGTGTCATAAGTGAAACAGTCAAGGAAATAGTAAGGAGGTGTTTGACGGTCGAGCCAAGTGAAAGGCCAGACATTGATGAGCTCATAACGATGGTGGAGAATGTGATGGATGAGCTACCGGATGATGTCGCATAAACAACAATGTAGAATTTTCGGCGTTAGCGGATTGGGGTTCTTGTATTCTCTTTCGATGTTGCTTCTTGGGTTCTTGCTTGCTGTCATGTTTAGTACCTCTCCAACTGTTCGATTGAAGGGCTTATGTACTACTGTACTGCTGTGCCCCGTACTAGCTGTTGGTTGCAAGTATGAGGCACCGATCGATGTTGCTGCATTGACCGGATTATTGGATCTTCACTTGCCAACCTTTAGCGCTGAAATAAAGACGCTTCCTTTTTTTTTTGGTTAAATAGCATTCCCTGTCACCTTGTTGTCTATTTAAAACCATGGGCGAATGTCGTTAAATGTTTGCTGTATGTTTTATGATCCATTATCAGAACCTTAGCCTTATGTAAGAGATATTTTGTAGAAATTTGATGCTTTGGGCGAATAGCCCCATATTTTTCACGCCCAAGCCAATCGTATCAAGCCAACCTCAAACATCACATCTTGAAGCCAATACCAACAGCTTCGAGAATCTGAACACATTTCAAGCGCTTACAAACATATACCTTGACTCACTTTTCCGATAATCTTACACCGTGAGCATCATGGCTTCGGACGAGGAGGAGGACGACTACATGAACATGGCGTTCGGAGAGGACAATGCCAAGCCCACGGCGGAGACTTCGCTGCAAAGACGGCAGCGTCTGAAGCGTGAAGGCGAGATGAGGGGTCGGGTGAAGTCCAAGGCGGAGCTGGCGGCCGAGGAACGTGAGGAGCGCGAGGCGGCGCTCTCGCGGTCGTTGCTCGAGGGCGCCCGGGCCAGGAAGAGCAAGGGGTTCGCCATGATGGCTAAGATGGGGTTCAAGGCCGGCGGTACCCTGGGCGCCACGTCATCCTCCACCCCTGGCAGTAACGGAAACGCAAGCGGCGGCGGGGACGGATTCACCGGGAGTAGGTCTCTCGTCGAGCCTCTGCGGCCAGAGATGAAGGATGATCGTGGCGGTATCGGCCTCGTCTCGGAGCGGAAGAGGAGGTTCGAGGAGGCGGCGGCGGAGAAGGCCGAGAGGGAAAAGAGGACCAGGATCGACGAGGACGAGTACAGGGACAGGGTGAGGAGGGAGAGGGAGGCGGAGAGGCATGAAAGGATGGTGTATGCGGCCATGAAGGTGTGCGAGCGCCTGGACGAGGAGAACGGGCAGCAGCAGCAGCAGCGAACCCTCTCGACGAGACCGCTTAAGTCCATCCCAGTCGTGTGGAGGGGCCTGGTTCGCAGACGGGAAGAGAGTGAGCGCGACAGGCGGATGAAGCACGACTTGCAGCAGAGCTCATCGACCCCATCGCACTCCTTGCCGACCCTCGCAGACGACCACCTAGGAGACGAAGACGACAGGATGGCCATGGGGAGGTCTGCGCAGATCGCCTACTCGGTGGTTGAGGACCTCGACGAGGAAGACGAGGAACTGGACGAGTTTAGCGCCCTCGAGCCCGGTGAGAGGCTGCGGCGCATCGTGGACTATCTGAGAAAGGAGCATCGTTATTGCTTCTGGTGCAAGTTCCAGTACCCGGACGATACGCTGGATGGATGTCCCGGCAAAACGGAGGAGGACCACGACTAGCTTGCTCCTTATAAATAACAGGCCGGATTTGTCACCGGTGTGTGGTCCCTACAGAATGTCAGGAGTTTAAAGCAAGCGACAACCGTAAGTACGATACATAAGAATCCATTGAAGCTATTTAGGTCATATTTTCCACGCTCATGAGCCGCTAACGACTTTGAAAGGAGAGGAAATTATTCCATTGGTTGATATCTAGGTGCACTACGTGCTCTTGTATCCCTCCTTGGAGTAAACTCTCTCTTCCACACCAATATCCTCGTTCCTATCATGATTCGACGCACTTTTGGTCAGCCTTGGCTCAACTAGCATTCCAACCCTTACATAGGCAGAAACAGGTTGGGAAGAACAGGCAGGGGATGGCTCAAAGGAACGGAAAAACCGATGGAATATGAGCGCAGCCCAAACCTAGACGGGAGAGGTAAACGAAGAAAGAAAGGAAGACAATAGAAGCAAAATAAGAGAGGGGTGGGCAGGGGAGTTCGGCGCAGCAAAAACAATATCCGAAAGAAACCTCACCAGACGTCAGGCTTCTCAGCAATGAACTTCTCCATCAGCTCGCGGCACTCGGCGTCGTCTACCACGACGACCTCGATGCCCCTCTGCTTCAGGTAGGCCTCGCCTCCGAGGAAGCTCTTGTTCTCGCCAATGACGACGCGGCTGATGTCGTAGAGGAGGCAGGCGCCCGTACACATGTCGCAGGGCGAGAGGGTAGTGTACATAGTGCTGCCCTTGTACGCCGACGACGGCAGGCGCCCGGCGTTTTGGAGGCAGGACGTCTCGCCCTAGATAAAGCAGCCTGGGATTAATATAGGTGGTTGCACGGAATCGATTTCCCGCTGCGAAGTCTTCTGTTGTGGATTATGTGATTGCCATTGGCAAACTGTATGCGTTTGCCTATGCCGAAAGCAAAGCAGCCAATAGTCGATTACTTCCACTTTCATCCTTTCCCCTTTCGCAGAAAATATGTTCCCTTTCCCTTCGCCCTGGTGCATGAACGGCATATGCGAACGCAGTTCAGCGGCCACGGCGAAAAAGAATGCGAGAAAAAAGGAAAGGAAGTTGAAGAAATCCCGCAAACTCACATGTAAAATCGGGTTTCCGTTTTGCACCCTCATATTCCGTCCTCGGCCGAGCACCGTCCCGTCAGCGGCGATGAGAGCAGCTCCGATCTAGACCGCGAAGAGAACACACACAATTAGCTCACCATGACACACAAAGTCTCATCCTGACCCCTCCATTCCCTAAACTCTTTTCTTTTCTTTCCTTGTCATTCTCAGATCTCATCTTCGTTCCTTCGGTTCGACTCTTAATTGCCAAGCAGCCCCCCACCCTCTTCTCTCCCTCCCTCTCTCTCATCAAGGCCCTTTCCCCCCTGTTCGCGAAGCTTTTCCTGAGGCCGAGAGGTGTACGGATAAGAATAAAAGGCAAAGGACTTCTTACAGGAACTCCGCCTTCTTCATATCCCTTCTTTGCCTCCTCGAGGGCAATTGCCAGGCCTCGTTTGTCATCCATTGCGGTTGTCTGGATATATAAATTTGCTGTTAAGCGTGGTCAAGAGGTTGAGTCAATTCGGAGAGAAGAAAGCAAGTGGCCGAAAGGGATGGTGGTTGTAATTTTATACTTCGTTGGAAATATTTTCACCCGTATCGTAAAAAAAATAGGACCAGATGTTTATGTATGTATTGTTGAAAGCTATTATTCACTGATACCTAAAATCAATCCATCGAGCGGCGAGCCGCCTCTTAGTACGTGACCGGATCAAAGATACCGTAAAGTGGTGGAGTCGGCCCCTCCACATTTGGGACTGGTTGCCCCCTTATTTTCCTACGCTACGAAGAGGCTCTCCAGCGAGAAGGAAGACGGATGAACACCGACGCGGACCCTTATTCCTTAGCGAAGTCTGAGGTCTAGGTTAATTGGTGTCGGGTTGCTTTACCCGCAGGTTTCTTATCCCTCAGTGTTACATCCACTGGGTGACTGTTCCCCTCACCTTTTATCTAGAAATGGATGCGGTGTAGTATCCGCATGGTCTATGCATGATTGTTGCCGTGTTGTAAATTGCCGCGCATCGTCCATATTTTATTCCTTGGAGACTATAGATATTGCTGTTGCGCGCCCGATGGAATTCTGATGACTACTGCTGTTTGGACGGGCCAACAAAGGTTTGTATATCATACCACGGACAAATGACTGAAGTCGCCAAAGAGCAAGCGTAGTGCAGCGCCCAGTACGACAGCTGCAGGGCGACGAGGGGAAGGGCGAGTAGAACTTCCATTTCCTCACTTCTGATCATGCCCAACTCCTTTGCTTCTCTTGTGACAGCGCTTTCCGAGCGATACTAGGAACGACTGCCCCTCGCTTACTCAGACGTCGTACTTTGCACACTAGGTAGGTAGAGCTCTTCCTTAAAGCAACACAATCGCTCGACTCTCTTTCTCTGCACCAGATCCGTGTCGTACTTATCGGAATTATGCCTGACGGTATGTGAAGGGGAAATTGTTACAGCTCACGGCTGTACCCCATCATCGCCCACCGTTGTAAAGGCCGTGGCAGATACCTATCTCGGAACGGTGAATGGTGAACAAGATCTGGTGAAACTGTGCGAAATTGTGGGAATTGAAAAGTCCATAATGACTTGATGATTTACAGTCTTGTCCAGTGAACAGCAGCGCCCGAAATAAGCAACCTGCCTAAAACCTAACCTAAATGTCTGATGAGGCCATGGCCAGGTCCTTGTTCCTACAATGTGAAATTTAGGATTGATTCAACCGACTCTGGCCAGGTTATAATAAGCATAACGACGTGGCAGAGTCCGCATGCATGAGGGCAGTCTGTAATGAAATAACTTGGATTCAGAAAACTTTGGTTGCCTGTTATTGCCGAGGTAGGTACCGTCCAAGTAACAAAGGTGGGCAAAGCGTTGTTGACACAATCTTGAGCTGCTACAGCTACTCAAAACTGTTGTGCTCACGGAGTGGAAGAGGCACCGGCATACCATGATACACGGCAGCAGTGCAGTCTGAGCGGAACAGAGGATGATGATATTGATGTTGTGCTCTTTTCTACAGCACATAAAACTACACACCTCCTGCCTTTGCCAAGTGGGCGGAGGGAGGCAGTTAAGGCTGTACCAACCAACGCCCCAAGGTTAAAGGCGCACTTACCTGTACGGAGTACAGGCAGGTACATGCCAGGTAGTACGGCTGTATTTACTGTGCTTTGTAGTAGCATGGTAATCACGTAATATGGCCCGAGCTTTTCTGCATCTAAGTGGGGATAAAGCTCATTTCGGGATTGCCATCCCTGAGGCGTCCAGAAAGTTCAGGCATCCCACAACATTTGTGTCTCGAAGGCCCAGAACCAATGACTCGGGCGATGGTGTTTCATTCTACCGACGTCAAGGAAAATACCGCGCACTCCAGAACGTTCAAAAGCTGATATTCCCCCGCCCCATTCCTAGAGTGGCCTGTCCCTTATGGCAGTGCACCATACACTGAGCAGGCAAAGAAATCCACCAAGGGTGAAGGGTAACCTACATATCACAGAGTAGTAACCTACATCCTTGCCTGCCATCCTGTCTCGAGCAAATCTCTCAACAGGCTTCTAACCTCGTCTCAGAGCAAGAGGCTATGACTTGCAACACCGTAGGCTATCTGCTACGACATACTGTGTGAGTACCGAATGCCTTCAATGGAGGAAGCAGCAAGCTGCCCCCAAGCCTGCCTGTTGACCTGTGACCCATGGGTAGGTACCCTAGGTAGGTATATATTTTGTAGCACTTGGGAGCAACATCGAAATGAATGCCACACTAAAAACCAAGAGTCCTGTGTGCTGTGGTCTTCACTAACCTTGTTACATAACAGTTTCCATTACAAGCCTGACTCTCACAACTGGTTTACAACTTGTATGTGTTTGGGGCTGCACAGGGTGCTGAAAGACAACTTGGCAGTTGTCTTATATCCAAGGGTAACAAACTGCCGATCCTGATGATACAGTTGGGTAGTCCGCACATCTTGAGATGTATGCTGTACAAACCTGGTCAGGTAGCTTGCGACCTAAAGTGTAAGTACCTGCCCAATAGTTGTCAATGCCCTCATCAGATATAAGCTGCATGTGTGCATTGTGTCTCCAAGTTGTGGCTGCCGCATACCTTAGGTGTAAGTTATCCATAGCAAAGGAAAAGGCTATCCTTAGCACATCGAAAAGGGGAAAGAAATAGGTACCTAGGTTACAGTTCCTAGTACGTTTACTGATTGTCACCTGATCTTTTCACCTTTTGTCCTGCTTCACCTGTTCTGGTGTCTGCCAGTCATGGAGCTTGCAATTCACATAACCACAAACCCACCCGATACCAGGCCACGGAATCCTTTTAACATACATAATTCCCCAGCCTGCTGCATTCATCATATATGCACCCACTGCATATGCCCGTTCATGGTCATTTATCACCACCAACACATTTTTACACCTACTTTTTTCTATCAACACATAGGTGCATTTGTGCTTTGACTTCCACTTGGATCGTTGGTTGTTTTGTCTCCTCTCTGTAATTTGAGCCTCGCTTCTTATCATTAAGTTAATGGTTTGTCGTTGAAGTCGATCCTTGCCTACATACATGTAGTAGAGGTGTATGGTGTAGCCTCAGGTACATCCTGGAAGTTTGCCCACGCGTATGAGGTGTGGACCGCATCTAGGTACTCATAGTAGGCAGTAGGTAGGCAGTAGACCGTGGACCGTGGACCGTGGACTCCGACTCGAAGGGTCTCTTCCGCCGACTCAGACCTCCCCATTGACCTTGGTGCTTCTTCTTTAAGCTAAGGCTCCCTTTCACTTCTCCCGTCCCACATAGCATCATGCCTTTCATCTTTTCTTCTTCACATACCACTTTTGCCTCAACCTGTCGTTAAACACCGAAAGATAATCACAAGATACCCGCTCGCCTGTCCACTCTTGTCTTGTGCCTGCCAAGCAGACTTGCATCTGTTCAGACTTGCATCTGTTTGCCACTTGGTCACCACTTATCCCTTCATACTTTCCATGATCAACCCTTTGTGGCAGACACAGGAGCAGCACACCTGTCCTAGACCTTGTAGTAGTCTCACAACCCTGGTCCCCTGCCTGTGTTGACGGCTACCACAAATTCTTCTGGGTTTGTCGAGGGTGGATGGGGCCTCTGCACAGTATATCTGTCTTATGTCAAAGTCTGTGCAGGAATAGACCCTACCTGGGCGATCTCATGGATGTGAAGTCTTAACCAATCCTTTCTGTTCACTTCGCCGTAATTTTCCGGCGTTTTCTGTGTCACGTTGGATGCGCCGCCTTGTAATTGCCCACCATGGCGCAGAAGACAAGCGACACGGATGAGCAACCCAATCCTTCGTCATCCTTGACCAAGGAGTCCCCAGGGCCCGCTGCCGCCCAAAAACATTCAACGTCTCACACAGCATCTAACTTTATTAGCCCTGCACCTCCAAATGCATCTGCTGCTACTGCTACTGCTCCTGCTACTGCTCCTGCACCTACATCTGCACCTGCACCTACCAAACCTACCAAACCTGCTAGTACTGAACATCCCTCCACGCAATCAACCCCCGGCAATAACCAGAACCATAACAACAAATCCATCACTACTGCATCCACAACCGTAACCACCACAGCTACAACCACCACCGCCTCCACAACCACATCCACAACCACATCCACAACCGCATCCACAACCACGTCCAACTCCAACTCCAACTCCGCCATACCGTCATCTGCTACAACCAAAGTCGCCGACTCCAAGGTATCTGGAGAAAATGTCGCCCATGTCAAAGCCCAATTCATGAGCAAGTCCAACTCGGCGACATCAACAGCGCCGTCCAAAGACGCCATGGCTGGCCCGTCGCCTTATGGCACGCGCTCCAGGAACCGTGGCCAGGCGCGGCCGAATTATGCGGAGGATAGAGACATGGACGTTGAAATGGAGGATGCATACCCGGAGAAGAAGGAGGAAGAACCAAGGAAGGGCGGGCGACAAAGCCAAACGCAAACCAATGGCACGGGGGAATCGCATCGAGCAACGACTTCGCACTCGCGCAAGGGCGCTGCAGCAGACCATGCGAAGATGGCAAATGCACCCGCTTCTAGCAAGGACGCACACCTGACGACCTCTGGCACCAGCAACGCGACAGGGACCCCAACCTCTTCTACCTCGTCGAAAAAACGGAAGGCTGCAACGCAGGCGGCATCGAACAGCGCGCACCAACAGACCGGTACGCCGACGCCGGCCCCGAATGCACCGACCGCAGGTGGAGGATCGAAACGAGGCACCGTCCACACAGCTACACAGCCTAGAAGGGGTTACAGGGAGACGAACATGCTCAGCTTTGAGAAGTGCAATGCGACACCTAGAGATGGCAAAATGGCGGCTGACGATGGCACAGTGTTACAGGCAAACGGTGAGTTGCGAGCCGGAGTGTCTACTCAGCTATAGTGCTGATTTCTGTTGGCTGACATGACGCTGTGCAGACCACGTCTACCTGGTGTGTGAACCGCCAGGCGAGCCGTACTATCTAGGACGCATCATGGAGTTTCTACATGTGAAAAATGACAGCAAGAAGCCCGTAGATGCACTCCGCATCAATTGGTACTACCGGCCAAAGGATATTGGCAAAAGGGTCAACGACACTAGGCTGGTGTTTGCCACTATGCACTCCGACATCAGCCCACTGACAGCACTGCGCGGCAAGTGCCAGATCCGACACAAGGCCGAGATCGAAGACATGGACGCTTACCGAAAGACGCCCGATTGTTTCTACTACGAAAAGTTGTACGATCGCTACATACAAAAGCACTACGATGTGATACCGTGTTTCCAGATCGTGAATGTTCCGGAAAAGGTCAAGAAGGTGTTGGACGAGCGGTGGAAATACATTCTTGTCGAGCAAGGCCGCGCAAAGGAGTTTACGAGTGCTGTTAAGCTATGTAAGCGTTGTGGTGGGTACTGTGCCAGGTAAGTGGGACCTTGAGAAGCATTTGGGTGGCGCCACCCACCGACCGCCCTGCCGCCACACCACGACAAACACTCCCAATCTTTCCTTTCCTACCCATACCATCCATCTCCCTTGAACGGGCCCCCACCTTAGCGTATTGCCCAGCACAGTGCATGCAGCCCACTCACTGACTGACTTCATGCTAACCAAAACTTGTCGTGGGCGTGCAGTCACGATTCCGTCGATTGTGCTGTGTGTCAGAGGACGTACCACATGAACTGTGTCCGCCCGGTTTTGCAGAAGAAGCCGTCACGTGGATTTGCCTGGGCCTGCGCTGCCTGTAGCCGAGCGCAAGAGAGAAAGCTCGAAGCGCGCAACACGCCTAGCCTGGTCGACTCACATCCGGAAGGAGAAGAAGAGGAGTATTGGGATGAGGAGGATGAGGGTATCGACACCAGCCGGACTAGTCCCACTGATGGCATCGATGACACCCACCAGCCCGCTACGCCAGAACAGATGTACCAGGCGAGCCTATGGCCTTACCGTTATCTGGGACAGCATTGTAAACCGGAGGACGCGCTCGATTATGACGACCGGATTTACCCGAGGGCCGGTTCCCGCCTTGGTCCAAAGCACCAGGCGACAGTACTGCCATGGCCCGGCCGCCCGGTGAAGCTGGTAAAGCCGATTGAGCTGAAGAAGGCTGGTAAGAAAGACGGCAAGGCGTCAAAGGAGGCGTTCGCAGCAGCCGTGGAAGCTGAAAGGCTGAGGCGTGAGAAACATCCGTGGATTCAAGATGAGCCTGCCGGCTACGTCCCTCGCGGCGAAGATTACGACAACGACGACGAAAGAAACACGGCACAGCTGCTGTATAAGCCATGCGATGACACAGTTGTGGCGCCCTTTGCCGGTTTCCCGACACCTCCCAAGTCTCGGCAATCTCTTGAAGCTACTAGGCTGGACTCGCGTATTAACAGCTACATACGAGCCGCCAAAGCCAAGATCATTCCCGTACTGGGCTTGCCGAAAGAGTCTACAAACTTTCTCGACATCGCGATCAACACCCTTTTCAAGTGCGGCTTCAAGACCGAGCCTGCCCTTAGGATTCTCGATAGAACGGAGAAATCGGTGTACAAAGAGCCAGAGCTCAGCAATGCGGATATCAAGAAGTTTGAAGAGGGAGTGGCGAAATACGGCTCCGAACTTTACCTCGTCACCAAACATGTCAAGAACGTGAAACATTCACGCATTGTCCGTTTTTACTATGTCTGGAAAAAGACAGATCGTGGGAAACAGATCTGGGGCAACTTTGCCGGTAGGAAAGGCAAGAAAGAGGCAAAGAAGGCAGAAGAGGACGCCAACAAGCTTCAAGATGACGTTGCTGACGATCAGGACGATTCTGCATTCGATACGGATAAGGCCCTTGAAAAGAAGCGAGGCTTCATGTGCAAGTTCTGCTCAACCAAGACTTCCCGACAGTGGCGGCGAGCGCCGAGTTCGGCGTCGACCATAATCGAAGGCAACGGCAAGGGTGCCAACAAAGAGAAAATGCAGTATATCGTTGCACTTTGTCGGCGGTGTGCTGAGCTATGGCGAAGATATGCCATTCAGTGGGAAGACATGGAGGATCTTGCCAAGAAGGTTGCGGCCGCTGGCGGACGGTCTTGGAAACGGAGAGTGGACGAGGAGCTGTTGAAGGAGTTGAGGGCGGCTGAAGATATGATGAACATGACAGTCTACACAGCGCCAATGAGGGCCAGCCCCGCGGCACGAGCCACACCACCGGCGGCAAGCAGTCAGCCTCCGGCCTCGTCGGACCCGCCTCCACGAAAGAAACTCAAGACCATTGCTGATAGACAGGCCGAGCAAAACGCGGCTAACGCGGCAGCAGCAACAGCAGCATCAGTAGCCGCTGCCGCAGTCCCGCCACCCCCGAAGAAGAAAGAAAAGGCCGTCGAGAAACCACCACCACCCCCACCACCTCCTCCCCCGCCGGAGGTTCCCAAGCTTCCGCCGCTTCGCACGCTGCCATGTGCAGTGTGCAATCAACCGGGCGGGTCAGGGGACCAGCAGTTATTCTGCTGTAAGGATTGTCGATTGACTGTTCACCGACCCTGCTATGGTATTCCGGATAGCCGGAGCCGTGCGAAATGGACCTGCGACATGTGTCAAAACGACAGACATCCCCAGGTCTCGATCGTGAGTTCATTGTTCTGCCAAACGTTGTGTGCTGCGGACTGACGCATGGTTTAAGGATTACAAGTGTGTCTTGTGCCCTATAGAGAAAAGGGAGGTCGATTTGATGGACCCGCCTAAAGTCAGCCACAAGAAAAAGACGGAAAAGGATAGAGAGAGGGAGCGAACGGAGCGCGAACTGGCCCACAAATCTGTCGAGGTGTACAAGAAGAGGCAGATTGAGCTGAGACGGCCCGTCTATCCGAGAGAGGCACTCAAGCGCACTGCTGACAACAACTGGGTTCACGTCACTTGCGCTGTGTGGACGCCGGAAGTCAAATTCAGCAGTGCCAAATCCCTCAGCTTGGTAGAGGGCATCCCGTCGATTCCACGGACGAGGTACGAAGAGGTATGCAAGGTATGCGATACGAAAGGCGGTGCCTGTGTTCCTTGCAACCATTGCCGTCACCATGGTAAGTTGTATAACTGCGCAATCCCCCTTTTCCCCCTTTTCCCCCTCGTCTTGGCTGACCCTGTACCTGTAGTTCACGTGGAATGCGCCCATAAGAACGGGGATATCTTGGGCTTCGAAGTCATTCCGGTAAAGGGGTCGCGAAAGGATCAGCATAACATCGTCACTCTCGGCGGCGAAACCGGATACATGTCGGCCCACGTGTGGTGCAAAGAGCACGGCCCTGCAAAGAGCGTGCTCCACCGCATGCAGGATATTGTTGAACCTCACGACAATGCCTCCAGTACCATGAACGCTTTGCAGCTCTATGTGCGCAATTTCAAGCAGGCAGACCTCACACTGACGGGGACTGCCCGGAAGGCGAACCTGGCCACTGTTGCTACTAAGACAACTGCCGTCTCGCAACCTGGTACCCAGACTAGGAAACGGCCAGCCACCCCGCCCCCAGTTGTTCCGGACGAAGACGGATACCATGCGTACCAGGGACTGGGCATGAAAGCTGACCTCCGTCTACTCAACCATCCTACTAGCGAGAAGGCTTGCATCACTTGTGGCACTGATGTGAGCCCACGCTGGCACCCGATCGACAAGGACCAGGAGAACATCCTCGTCAATGGCTATGCCGGAGTGATTGGGGAAGAGGCGAAAAAGTTCCTGGCCCAGAGGCACGTGCAGTGCCACAAGTGCAGAAAAGGCAACCGACAGCCTGTCCCACACAAACCACCCCCTGTTGAGGAGCCTGTCGAGGCGCCCGTGCTCTTGCGGGCCCCTCCCGTCCCCAATCCCAGCAGTGTGAGTAGTGTGTCGAACTCACCCCATCACGCATCGCACGCAGTGCCAAGGATAGCGGGCATGGGAAGTGCGGGCATGGGAAGTGGCTGGGGTCCGCGAAGGACGTCTACTCCACAGCCATCCGTATCCGTGCCCTTGGGACAGCAACCATTGCTGCATGGGCCAGTCGGAGTAACACCGCAGCCTCTCTCTTTATCAGCACCAAGAGCAGGACCAAGCCCTATTGCTGCACCCGCTCCTTCGCTACCTCCTGTACACGCCACGCCGGCCTATGCACCCCCCGCTGCGCCCAGTCCCTTCAGCGACTGGCCCCGTCCATCAGCACAGCCTGCTGCTGCTGTTACCAGCCATTCTATGCACCACAACCACCTTCGCGACCTCCGGCCTCCGCCCATCAACCCTATGCCACACCATGCGGCCGTGCCTGTACAACACGGGTTGGTCCAGCCTATGGTAAATGGACGGCCACCCTCTCCTCGGCGTGGGCCACCTGCCATCCATAGCAACCCCCCAGCTTACGTGAGCCCATGGCACACAGCGCACGGCTCGCACACCCCATCACATGCTCCGTCGCTCCATAGTCTCACAAACGGTGGAGTGCGGAACTCGGAGCATTCCTTCTCACAAGGGTTGCTGTCTCAACGCAACCCTTTCCCCCCGACACCACACAGGAGCCCATCGTTGTCGCGCGACGGCATACAGATTATACATGAGCCGAGCGCAAGCACCAACAACGTGCCTCCGAGAATCAACGACGGCCGGCCGGCTAACGGGGCCAGCGCCAGTCCGTCTTTGCGCAATTTGTTGAGTTGAGCGATACTCATGTTTTTACAAGGTGATTACAGTCAAGGAACTCGCTTTGGCGTTACGGAAAAGGCTGTATATCTAGAGGGATGTACCAACAAAGGTTAGAGGCATCCACGGCGTTACATTAGGTATGGTTAGGGGCATGACTCTGAGATCGGCATAATAAAGCACCGACAGGCATTGTACAATAAGTCCGATGCTCCGAAGGGTTTCCGGAGTTGGGGGTATGACAGACGGATGACACCAGACCACTGCTGTCTCTATCCCTTGAGACGGGTCGCCGTGATCTTGTAACTGAACTCATGCTATAGACATACAGTATGTTCCACGAGACCTTTGATACCCGTACTTTAATTCCATAATTCTTGGGTTCGGAGGCGTGTCCAAAACGGAGAGACTCTGGGTTACCGAAGTGTACATTTCAACTCCACAGCGATGAGCCAGATACTTGTAATATATCGTTTTCTAGTCGCATGGAGCACTTCAGACGTTACATGTTTAGTGTCTCTTATTTTCGTCGTTACCTAGTAAGGCACTACGGGTAGTATCATGAAAGCCACAAGAAATGGAACAACGCGACGCAATACGAGATGGTGTTGGTTGACAGATGGCCATCTTCGTAGGGGTAAACAAACAATACGCTTGCCCAATATTAGGGGTGCACAAAACATCAGGTTATAGCGGTTGGCTGCTACCCGCATATCCGCTGGTGATAATTGCTATAAAGCCAAATTCACTACAATCAATCAATAGTATCGTCTCTCAACGCGAAAAGCTGCCGGAACACCTCGCTCGAGTTCGTCCGCACAGCACTATGGAACAGGACGTTCGTTTCGAAGACCTTGATGCCTTGTATTCTTGAGGCCGTGACACGCGCCAGCTCCGCGTCGACATACATATCGTTGTAGCTAGCTGCGAACACGGGAACCGCGTTCCTGCCGAGCTGCTCGACGTCGTAGAGCGCCGGCCACTCGTCGTACTCGGCAAGGATCTGGGCCGTCTCTTTCATCTTCATGAGCTCGGAGCAGGTGTCGAAGTGAAAAGGGTAGATCATCTCGCCCGAGAAGAAGAGCGGCTTGTCGCCGAGGGTGGACGGTCCGCCCCAGTCGCTTCGCAGCCACTGAAACTCTTCCATGCCCCGTCCTACCCGCTCTGCTGACCACTGTTTGGGGTTGTGGAGTCAGTTTCTCGTGCACTGCTGACGGCGGTCCAGGGGCGATCTAGTACCACCTACCTTGGAAGCGATTCCTGGTGCGTAACACCAGATCGGCTCGTGCAGAATCTTTCAGATGCTGTGGTTAGTGGCTGAAGAAGCATTCCAGGTTGGGTTTCAGGCAGTATAGGAAACTCAAACTCACAGAGTAGATAGGGGCAGCATCCCACCCTTTTTCAAACTCGAGTGCATTCATAGTCGCACGGGTGAGCAGGCCGAACTGGTCGAGGTCCCCTTTCATCTTCACGACCAAGTTGTGGACCCTGTCAATGCCGCCTTGCATGCCCAGGTCGACGCCTAGCGTCAGGAAACGGTTCACCGTCAGGAACCCGCCCGTCGGGAGCGGGATGCCTTTCTCGCCGCCCTGGCGGCGTATCTCCTCGGCGATCGCCTTGACGCTTGCGATATCCTGGGGGAACTTGTTGTAGTAGGCTCTGTTTCGTTCTATGACTCTTTGGTATGTCGCTTGGTAGATTTCATCCGGGCCCTTGTCTAGAGCGACGAGACCACCGGTGATGAAGCACTCCCGGAGACCCTCTGGCGCGAAGGAAAGGTACGTCAGCGTCACCATGCCCCCGAAGGACTGGCCGAACGTTGACCATTTCTTCTTCTCGTCCGGGTAGTCCGCGGTAAGACACAGCCGCACGGCCTCGCTGTCCTTGACCAGAGTATCGGCCCTGAAAAGCTTCAGATAGTCCGCCTGTTCCTGCGGGCCGCCGACGAGCTGCAGGGTATCCGCGGAGACGGTGCAGCTCAGCCCCGTCCCCCGCTGGTCGAGGAGCACGAGTTCGTATCCCCGGTCGAGCATGTACGATGACAAGGGGCTATCCTGCGGCGCAGGGCACCCGCCGCCCGGGCCGCCTTGCAGGTACAGCAGAAAAGGCCGTTGGTTGGGCTCTTTCGGCTCGACTATGGGCCTCTCATATCGGACCGCAGTCCTGGCGAATAACTTTATGGTCTTCCCCTCCGGCTCGGAGTGATCGAAGGGTACTTCGAACCATAGTTCCCTGACGAGAATCTTGCCTACATAGTATTGAGGAGTTAACCTTGGCAGGGTTGTTGTCGCAACATGGGTGACGGCTTACCAGGCACAAGATACGGTTTGCTTTCAGAGACAAGACGGGCAACAACGGGAGCCATGGTTTATAGCCGACTAACCTCGTATGCGTACTGCTGGTATTGAAAACTAAATTACTGGTACGTGACATGAAAGATCTGTTGTTGTGACACTCCCACCTGTGCGAACATATCCGCTGCTGCACATTAGGTACCTACCACCTACATGTACTTAAGTCTATGTATATACTTGGTACGTAACTGCGTGCATCTCATGGATGCTTGACCCTGTTAAATCAATATGCTGTGGAGTAACTCGGAAGATGCCAAGCATCCGGGCACCCTTGAATCCACAAAATCGGGTTTTTCTATTGCCTAGCTCTTGTCCAATTCTGTTAAAAACCGAGCTTGCCGTTTTCCCTCTTTTGCTTCTTCCTTTATCCTCACTTTCTGCCTACCAGGGAGGTAGCAGCTTCACGGTGATTTTTATAAACAAAAAGGGTTATGGATGTTGCAGGTGCGAGCACCCAGGCTCTTACACAGACTTTGGTTGAGTCTTTCAATGCTCTGGCCGATGAAGTGCAAAATCTGAGCGATAGGCAGACAATATTAGAGCACAAACTTCGGTATGCGCAGGAACAGGTACGTCGGCCTCTTGCGTCTTCTCTTGCTGCTTACTCCTCTCCAGTTTTTCCTCCCCTCTATTTCTTCCCTTCTTTTATCCATGCTCCTACATTCATGATGAGACAATCTTTAGCTCTAGATCGCGAGTTGCCCCAAGGCAGCGCTGACCGACTACCTACCACAAAGTTTCTGAACTGTTCCGTACCTCCATAGCATGTTCATGCTATTCCCCCCACACACCCCACACTGTATTCCGTTTGCCTCTGACTGACACCAAACCTCTCAAAAGTTCCAGTACCTAGCCGATAAATATGCACCTGCGGCGCCTGAAGTGTCGGAGACGTTGGTGAACCTGCAGGTTCCGCCTGAAATACACAGTTCCTCGCTAGCAAATACAAACTTTGTTCCACTTCCTAGACGGAAGGCCTTCGATTCTAAACATCAAATTGCCGTGATCATTCGCGAAGGTAGACGCGTCGCTTCATCCCTAACCGACTTCAGCAGAAGTAGCCACGCCACCAGAAGCAGAGACAGCCTCGACCCTTCTACCTTGACCTCGATGTCTGCCATGCTCGAGCAGGACTTCACTGTCGAGGGAAAGAAGGGCAGCTTAGAATGCCCCTTCTCTCCGCTGCCTGACATGGAGACGCGAGGTGATGTGACCGACGGAGGCCGCCCTAGTGCAAGGACCCAACACGAAGAAGACCCCGTTTGTGCCGCCCTCTTTGATGACTCTGGTTCCCAGCCTGCTGCTACCACGTGTCCAATTCGGTACCTTAACCAGCATTCCCCGGAGGAAATAGCGACCTATCTTGAAAAACACAAGCACGAGCTACCTAGAAGCCATGAAGTCTGTGTCAGGCGGTACCAGAAGAACGAAGAGCACATCAGAAAGCTAGACGCCAAATATGGAAATCTTGCCAGTATGGTTGAGGGTCTTAGTAGAATACACCAGCCTATGCTGCCTGAGCAAGACACCCGGCCGCAGAGTGATGTGGAGAGGGTGTCGGACGATAGGGTGCAGAATTGGGCACGTACAGTCAGCGCGACAGCTGCTGATGATCCCGAACACACGGCCGCGGATGATGATGGCAGGGAAGAAGATATCGAGAGGCAAAGCCACTTTGACCGGCCGTTGAAAGAAGTCCGTCTTGGGGAGTCGCCCAGCAGGCCCTGGGGCATACAGGTTCCAGTCCTCTCAGACGCACAGTCAAGCCAAGGGAACCGGGGAGGCCTGCCGGAATCTCCTCCAGCTCCCGTCCATATGCCATCGCCCGTCCACGATACGCGCACGCAGATGCAGAAGGGGAAATGCCCCTTCGACCACACCAAGCTGACGCCGATGACGAACAAACATCCATCCCACAAGCAGGAAGATGGAGGCTCGATTCGGCTCGCTGACATGCCACGCACGAATCAACCGTATGAGCCCACTCAACAACCCCAACATCTTCCAGCACAACCAGCACCCCGTCCGTTCCCCCAGCCTACTTTTGTCAACACTGCGGGCCTGGAACGTACGAAGCAGGATAACGTGCCGCAGATGGTCTTCACTGGCCCCGTATTCATCGGCTACCCAGTCGAGCAGGCTATACAACTTCTGCAGCACTTCCAGTCGCAACAACAGTAACAGTGACCGAACCACAGGACTACAATGCTAGTAGGATACCAGTCCTATTCCTTAAACGCTCATTAGGAGCATATCACGGCCCTGATTCATCGACCCATTGACATCCCACGTGGATTTTACAGCAGGCGGGATGCGTCATCTTTGGCGTTGGAAGAGCGTTTGTTTACCTTGCATCAGTTCGGCGTCGGGAATTGCATCGGAAGACGAGGTGGCGGGCTTCTCCAAGGAGGCCCGGATATGTACCCATTTTGATAGTCGACGAGTTTGTATAGAAGACTATGCAGGATCTTTGACCATGGGTTGGTTGTGTGGGTAATAGTAATACATTTTTTAAAAACTCACGTTGCCAAGGTAAAACCAGGGAACCAAAAAAGCCTAATATCTTCAATGACTAGCCCATAATGCAACTCTTCATCCTTTCCGAACGCCATGCCGAATCTATATTGCCTGTCACTGCCGGATATACGCCTCACGTAACCATCTATCTTACACCGGTACGTTTCGAAGCACTGGGGGGATAGCCATCGGTGCCATCGGCATCTCTATACGCATCTAGAACTTCCTCGGTGTTACCCCAGAGCGAAATGTCGTCGTCGTCGTCCATGAGCGCCGCGGCGTCACTCTCTCCGGACCTCATCCTCCTACTAGAGCTCAGCGGGCCGAGGATGCCCTCCTCGACGTCGTCGTATCCGAACTCGTCCGTCAGCAAAGCCGCGTTGGCGGCATCGGCGTCGTCGTCGTCGTCGGCGGCGGCGGCAGCTTCCTCGAGAGCGATCTCCTTGGCGCGCAGCATGGTCCGTCGGTAGACGAGCCAACCGACGGTGACGCCGAGCACGGAGCCGAAGAGGATGCTGAGGTAGTTGACGACGCGGGTGCTCAGGGGCATGTCGTCGCTGCCGGCGAGCTGGGCGAGGCGGTCGCCGATGAAGACGTGGATGAGGAGCTTGGGGGTGGAGATGGCGGTGGCGAGGGCGAAGGCAGCCGGGGAGATGCTCGGGATGGTGGCGAGGAAGCCGTTGCTGAGGCTGAAGGGCAAGGGGCAGAAGCGGATGGCGGCGAGGACGGGGAGGCCGTCGCGACGGAGGACCTGGCCCAGGGCGACGAAGCGCCTGTCCTCGCCGACGAGGCGGTGGACGTACCCGCTGAACACGGTCCGGCTGGCGAGGAAGGAGGCGGTGGACCCGGCGACGGTGGCGCCGGCGACGATGGGCCAGCCAGCGGGGAACCCGAAGACGAAGCCGGCGATCATGACGGTCGTGCTGTAGCCGATCATGGGCGGGAACGCCGTCGCGGACGTCAGGAGGAACAGGATGACCCAGCCGCCCGGCAGCGCGCGCCAGCCGCCCGCCACGGGACGCAGCGCGGCGAAGATGCGGTGCGAAAACACGAGGAACACGATGACGAGCGCCAGCACCGCCACCCCGCCCAGGCCGGCCACCAAGCGCTGTATCGGCGTCATGCTGTAGCCTAGCCTGAGTAGCCCGTTCATAGCGCTCACGCTTCCCTGCATCAGCCGAGCTCCGAACGGTATGTTGCTGTGGTGGTGGTGGTGGTGGTGGTGGCTCATGTTGCCGCTGCCGGTGCGCGAGTAGGGGGTCGAGAGTCGCCTCACGCCCGCCGGACGTGGCCGGCCGAAGAAGAGGTTGTCGCTGCCGGTGCTATTGTGACCATTCGGAGACGAGCTGCGAAGGGCCCATGGCGGTAGTGGGTCGCTAGGGGACGGGAGCGGTGACGATGACGTTCGAGGTAGTTCTGGTTCGGGTGAAGGAGAGGCGGGGGGCGACTTCGCCTGCGTTGCGGAAGCGGAAGAGTCGGTCGGCATGGTTTCTGGGGTCGGACCGCCGGTACCGACCATGGGAAGCGGGGGAAAAGGGGGGGGCTCTTAACGTAGTTATTTCTCTTTGGCGACCGCTTTGGGGTGAACCTCTGGCTTCGTTGCTGTTGGCGTCAGATGTTGGATCAAGGATATGAAGTACGTAATCGTTGTTCAAGTGTAGCTATGATGGAGAGACTCTTGATTTCTCTGTGGCCTCACAATCCATGCTGTGAGGTCGGGTGTTTTACATTGACTTGGATATGCTGGAATTGGGTCGTCGTCGTCGTCGTAGCAATGGCATCCAACAGGATGCAGCCTGAAATTCGAGGATGAGATTCTTTGTCAGCAGGAAACCGATGATGCCAATAAGATACAGTTGTTGTGGCCCGTGGAGGGCTGAGCACACTGTGCCACCGAACTGGGATTGTTGGAAGGCATACCTATTTTGTACTGTATACGACCATTCCGCGCTAACGTTGTCCCCTGCTGTACAGTAGTACATACTGTGTTTCTTTATGGCTGCGACAGTACTATGCCCAGTACCTACATGTCTTGCCTGGGAACCTTGACATGTCAATTTACCACCTCGAAGGTACCTTTGTATGCTGCATTCAAAGGACGGACTCATCCATTTTATTTCACCTACTATGCTCCGGTAATACAGAGGCCGCCACCGAACTTTTGTCGAGGCCAAACCTGCTCCAAGACATCAAATCAGGAGAACCATCACCCTCAGGCTTTTTCTGAGATGTGCCGGCGCCCCAGGTAGTTTAGGTGTTGTGTTAAATATCAGCAAAGCTGGCAATTAGCAGGCCAAAATGTCCTATCATTCCAATAACTCCCAGTTATCCTTTCTGAGAATCTAGATTTTATTGAATAACTGCCATTACAGTAAGACCTGTCAGTGCCATCTTTTGAAACAATGTTTCACTTAAGGTCACTTGGGGCTGGTCATAATATTGTTCTTTAATGCAGATACACCCTGTAGAAAGAGGTTTAATTAGGACCATAGCCATGATAGTCATGGTCATTTTCAGTATCAAGGAAGTCCTGATGGTTATTGATATATTTCCGGCCTTAGTGCAGTTGCATAACGGCAAGCAATAGAGATGAATATAATTATAACAGGCAACACGCAGGTCCATTTTTTTTTTGTGCAGGCAGCTAGTCTCTCAATTGTATTTGAAAAGGCTAGAGTGCGAAAGACACTGTAGTAGAGAAAACAGCTGAGACGCCGGAGGCAGATGATCCCAAAATCCCGAAGGTTATTGTCGACATGCTCCTCAGATTTCGGGGCAACAATGATCGGAGCTTGAAAAAAACCAGGCAGCCTTTGGATGACATCGTAAGATCTGGCGATCAGAAAGGTTCAACTGTGCGCATGCCCAGTTCTGTGAGTCGCATATCGACGTTATCCAATATTGACCTTATGAGGTGCAGTCAAAGGGGAAGAAACAGCTAGGTTAACCCGTACCGCAGTCCATACATGTATCTTACCTCGCTGAAAACACAAACTTGGATCAAGGCCAACTAAGAGCCCTAAGTGACGGCCTCTCCCAGATGGAAAGAGAGCAGGCGTCCCGGACTAGAACCACAGATTCAAGAGGCGTCTATTTTCCGACGTGAAATGCCGAGCGAGTATTTCGACGCCGAACCCCATCAAACATCAGAGGCATCTCCTCCTGTCTGTAGCACCACCACACCTGCCGACAGATATTGAGAGACCTTGTCCATGAGATCTGGGAGGGCGTCGAGTCTATCAGTGTCAAGCACTCGCCGAAACCAGCAGGCTGGCTTCGAGCAACTGAGCAAGAGAGAACTGAGAGATCCCCCAAGGCCACCACACTTCGAAAGGTTTAGGAGGGCCTGGCCTCTAAATATACCACCGGTCACCACATCGTGTCCAGCTGTGCTGGGACGGGAATAGGCAGATGGATGCGGCATTGCAACACCGATTTGTCACGAGCCCGTTGCAATGTACCATCACAACGGGCCGCGGATAACTCCTGGCCTAAGATTCGAAGGACCAGAGGAGTAGGGGAGACACATATGTACGGACATACGGCTGTACAGCGCGTAGCTTGACGTAAGCGACAAGTCGGAATTGAGTAATAATAAATTTGACTGCGAGACAAGGCAAAATATAATTTCTTGTACCCATTGGCCATTCAATACCCCGTCCCTTGACAGCAGTTTGTATCGAGCTTTGTAAGCATGCCTGGGATGAAGACAAATGAACATGCAAAATGTGTCCGATATCGCTTGCGTGGACAGCAAACTGTTGGAAACTTGTAGTAGTGTGTACACAGATAGTATTTTGAATGTTCCACGTGGGGTAATCAGCTTCGGTATGGCTTCTCCACCAAGGCGTTGGAACAATGCCAAGAGGCTAATGCCGACCGCCTTGCATGACTGATTTCGGGAAAGACGGGAATATGCTGTACAGGTACAGCAGTAGCTATGCTGTAGAAGGTTGTCTTCTCTGTTGCCTTTTCTGAACAGAGGACGACTTTTGGAATTTACAGAGTACGCCAAGGTGGCCTAAGGTTGTCTTCGAGCTTACAATTCAGACACAGATGGTCGTGTGTATTGGCGATTAGTCCATAATCCTTGAGAGTTTGTGACGAAAGATGGACGGAAGATGGCGCATTAACCGAACACCGTTTGAGAGGTGCATGGTAAGTAGGTACTTTACCTTGTACCTAATGTATGTAGGTACAGCATACAGCAGGGCAGCAGTCCAGTTACGAAGAACTTCCCTAACAACAACACAGGGTGTTGTCTTTGCTGGTAAATCAGCTCCCTTTCCCAATATTCGTTAAGCTCTTAAATCGCAACGCTGGTGTGACGGTATTGTAACTGTTACCTGGCCAGTACAACTGAGGAATGTGACACGGACCAAGTCAGGTTCCAACTTCAAAGGACTCAAAGCTTACCTACTGTCTAAGCGATGTATGACCAGTTCCTTGCACAGAAACAAAGAGAAAATGGACCACTCAATATGACGCTATCCAAACTTTGTATTACAGGAGTCCCCAAACTACAAAAGCACACAAGAGTGTCAACTCCACCAGCCCATGCTGAAGTCAGCATCACATATAGATAGTCTCATGTAGCTTAGACCTTGGGCATTTTATAATGAGATGCTTAATAATCAGAGCCAGGCTCTGGTGGATATAGCCGCTTGAGATTGCCTTTCGAGGTCAAACCTCCTGAAAAGTCCGATTACTCGGCTCTCCTCCACACTCCGGAGTCGGTGATGTTTTGGTTGTGGAAACTTGAAAGTGGTGTGTCAACCAATCCATGCAAGGGGCAGGACAGGGGTTGAACTTAGACACAACATTAATGGCCAGCCAAATAGCGGATACTACCTATCTATTCCTCTTACGTCAACTCTATCTAGGACTCTAGGTAGGGTTAAGGTTATCTAGTGCAAGTACTGCTGCTGTACTGCTGTAGTCTACAGCATCACAGAGACAGGCATCCACGGTGTCGATCCCCCGGCTCCCAACCAACGGTGCCAAGACAGGGGCAGAGGCATGGGGACTTACGCATTCTATTGCCCAATTTACAATAATAAGGTTGTCTAGTGCAGGACACTGCACTCATACACAATAACGTTTCCGATGCTAGTGAAAGGCGGGAGCCTTGAGATCCACGAACCGATTCCGATTTTCTGTCCCCCGAGCGATGACTCGAACCAATTAGCAAATAAGCTACGGCGCAGAAGCGCTGTAGTTGATCGCTTCTAGCCAGGGGCCTGTCATGGTAAGAGTCGTCATAATATGTCTTCCAAAAGGCGTGTGTGCGCATGGGTATTGCAAGGCTTCTCATATATAACATGCCCATACCTTGAAAGTTGCCACACCTTGCCATCAGATCCGACAAGGGCTGATCTGTGCGAGCTCAACATTCCTTTGACCGATAGGGACTACCTAGGTTACAGTCTACAGCCATTCAGACAAGTTATTAATTAGCGACGTCTTTGTCCGCCCGGCCAAGCATGAAAATTTGGCCAGCAAAGCGAAAACAGAAGGACATCATATTTTGTACGGTCTCCCGAAATAGAACAGAACTGTTGGAAGGCGGCACGGACGACAAGAAACCCTGCCTTATTTCATCATCGAAACCACAGGCCACCACAACCAGACAAAACCCCGCATCAGCTCTTGCCGGGATTACTTGCATTCCTACCTTGCCTGACCATCTGCATGCCCTCCAAATTACGCAAGCTGTCTGGGAGTCCCTGGGCTTACAAAATGTCAAGCCAGTCTCGACCAGGTAGCCCGGCCTCTGCTGCCGAACTTGCGCGGAAGCCGAGCATGGCAACCAAGGACACCATGAAACTCCATATTGACCACCACTACCGGTCCAAGATCTACACAACAGCCTCGACCGTGTCGGGGCACGTCGAAGTGATGGCGCCTCGTGGCATCGACTTTGATGTTATGGAGATCCTCCTGCTGGGCACCAGCAGGACCAGCATTGATGGAGTCAGTATAGCGCGGGCCACGTCGCACACCTTCCTCAAACTGATAATGCCCATCCCGGACTCCTATTACCCCATACCACGGCGCTTCGAAGCAGGCAGCACCTACACGATCCCCTTTCATTTCGTCATTCCCAAACATCTCACTCTCAACGCCTGCAGTCACCGCGTGCCCAGCGATGCACTGAAGGAACACCATCTTCTCCTTCCGCCGGCGGTTGGGTGTTGGGAGAGAGACGACTGCGCTCCACAGATGTCGCGTATCACATATAGTGTACGGGCCAGGGTGCTACTAGGCAGCCCAGAAGGCCATCTCGAGAGGCTGATGGAGGCATCTTGTGATATAAAGGTTCTACCATTGGTAGCTGAGGAACCGCCGTTGAGTCTTAACAAGCAAGACCGTATATACGCCATGTCAAAGACCAAGACGCTGAGGAAGTCGATCCTCTCGTCAAGGGCCGGACACGTTACCATCTCAGCCTCCCAGCCGTCTTTTGTGATGGCAAGTCCGGACGGGTGCTCCGTGAGCCCGACCACGGCACACATTGACCTAAAGTTTGCGCCAATGGACACTGGATTGCTACCGCCCAGAGTGGCTGGCGTGACGGCCAAGGTCGAAGTCATGACCTTCTACAGTTCTGGTGGCATCAACCAATACCCCAACCTCAAAGACTGGTCTCGGTCATTCGGTACCGATGGACGCGGAGTATACACCAAAACTATCTCATTGCCTTCGGGGACAACACCATCTTCTCTAGAAGATTTACAATGGCGGCAGCTTCTCACGGAGCAGGCGAGACGGGACTCGGGCTATTGCTCCGACGACACGAGCCGCAACAACCATGACAGCAGTCTTGGTGGCAAGGGTGCCGCCCCTTACTACTACCTCTCAAGTCTCCGCGTCCTGATACAACTTCCAGCCGCCAAGAAGATGTATCTCCCAACATTCCACTCGTGCATCACATCGCGAGTATACGTTTTATGGCTGACGGTGTCGCTATCTGCCGCGGTGGGTGGTACCAGAAACCTCACCCTACGCGTTCCGCTGCAAGTAGGCGTCGGCAATGACTCGGGAAGGAGTCGTACTGTCGACGCTACAGGCTTGCCTACATTTGAGGCTGCTATGGAGGAACCGGGAACCGCCGGACTACAGGAACTCGATCATCCCATCCAGTCCCGGGCCATGTCGATGCCCGATGTGTATTTCCAGAGTGACCTTCCCGGGTACTCCGAGATTGGCACTAGGCCCAGACAGACGAGGCAGAGAAGATAATCGCTTCACCAGGATCTCGGCTTGCCTCCGACATCCCACCCATGTCTTTCTTTCGTATCCTTGATTTCAACTTTACATTCTCGGACAGCATTTTATATATATGGTACGGTTTTTTTTATAGCTGGCTCGCGATGGTTTTCCTTTTTTAAAGTCAGATACCCTTGACAGGAAACAATGGTAGAGACTGCGCTATCCTATATACCTTGCAGAACATGCCTGAGACCTCTAGATAGGTTAATTTCCTTTCTGTTTTAAAGTACACAAGAGCATGTGCTATATATAGGGTCAGGTGATTAACTCGACTACTTATACACAGAGCAAAGAAAGTGCAGATAATTGATAACAAACAGACTTTCTTATTAACAGTCAGTATTCATGGAATCTTCTAATGCTTGCCTTAACTAGGCCTGTTCAGTACACGATGCTGGACATTGCCCATATGCCAAGCACGCTAGTGTTCAGGGGAGCCCTACGGCTGTCTTTAGTGGCAATTAGCAGAGCTGTCACTCCCCACCCCCACTGCACTTGGTGTGGGCAGCCCCCGCTTGTGTGCCACTGTGCCTGGGATTTGATTCTCCCCATATTATAGCTCCCGCACTTGCCATGATACGTCTCAAAGATGGGGTCGTCGATCCTCAGGATTCTGCACAGGGTATTTTGCGGTGCCGTTTCCCGTACAGTTAGGGGAGAGGTCAAGCATGTGCTTGATCTGCTTCTGGATTCCCAATTGGGACGAACATGACCGAACCTTACCTTACTCGAGTAACCTCAAAGGTTGGCAAATCCATAGCTTCCTGACCTGTTTCAATTCTCCAATAATCATTCCAAGCCGAGTCATCGCTCCTTGACGGTTGATTAAAACATCCTGAGCGTAATTGTCTAGCGTCGTCGTCACTACTTCGGTATTGACCTTAGGTTGTTGAGATACATATCTGCTCCTTAACCGTCCCTTGAAATCTTCCTTTTGCTGACTGTCGGCACAAGTCTTTCCTACGGTTCATATCCAACCCCTTGCACGTTGGGATACCGCTGTAAAGACATCGGATAAGATCATGGCGGATGTCGAGGAACCCAAGTTCAACTCCCTGGCAGAACGAATTGCCGCCCTGAACAAACAGAAGAACTTCACTACTCCGCCAGTGATTCCAAAAACGAAGCGACCCCCTCCGCCACCTCCGCCCAATAAGCAGGTGATCACTGCTACGACCGAAGCAGTGGTTCACAATGAATCTCTGTCGAAAAGTCCTGTCCTGCCCGCTCGCCCCCAGAAGCGGGAACCCCCTCCCCTCCCCCAGCGAACGCCCAGTCAGCTTTCTGAGTCCGCTGTCGAGGGCTCACCAGCCCTACCTGGGCGCCCGCCGCTTCCTAAGCGCAACGCCTCTCAATCTTCTCAACAGCAGACGCCGACTTTACCCCCCAGAAGGCCGACAATGCCGACGAGACGAGGATCCAGTTCATCAGACATCTCCCATATTTCCTCCATTTCTACTATATCCATATCCCGTACGAGCACGACATCTGTTGACCCCCCCTCAGCTAGACGAGTTCTCGCACCTGCCTTTGATCAAGCGAAATTACCCCCACTGCCGCCATCTAGGAAAGAAAGAGAGGCTCAGGCTGCGAGAGAGGCCTTAGAAAGAGAGAGGGAGGCTGTCGAGCGGCCGAGCCTGCCACCACGCCTCCCTTCCCGCCCGGTTCCGAGATCTCCTAGCTTGGCACAAGTGGAGGAGGTCCCCTCGCCCACAGGCCCACGGCGTCTTCCGCCTCCGGTTTCATCCTTCGTGAAGCCCACAAACGGGGTTGGGGATCGGTTCAGGCCCCCACCTTTACCTACCACGAGCAGGCCGGCCCGAAGCTCATCACCACCCCCCGTACCTCTGAGCTCCCGGCCTACGTTTGAACAGAAGGGAACCACCATTGCCCATGCTTCTGCTGCCACAGGCCCAGCGGACTGTTTGCTGTGCCGGGACTTTTCCGAGCCAGATCGCGTAGCAGCACTGTACCCGAGCGCTTCATTGCCGAGGCAAGATCCTGTCGGCTATCTCGCCCAGGTCTTGTGCGGCCCCTTCCCATCCGCCACGGACAAGGCCCGGGCCATATTCACCTGGTGCCACCACAACATTGCCTATAACGTTGAGGAATTCTTTGGCAAATGTGTGAAAGGGCGGGGCGTGGAAGAGACCATATTCCTTGGCAAAGCTGTCTGCCAAGGCTATGCCGAGGTGTATGAAGCGATCGCACAGAGGGCGGGGCTGGATTGCTTCATGGTCACCGGACATGGCAAAGGGTACGGCTTCTCGGCCTTGAAGCGAGGCCAAAGTCCGCCTCCCAAGGACGCGACAGGCCATGCGTGGAACGCGGTATGCATCGACAACGGCCGGTGGAAGCTCGTCGACGCTTGTTGGGGCGCCGGACACTTAGGCGAAGGGAACAGCTACAACAAGAAGTTCAGCCCCGGCATGTTCACGCTGAGTAACGAAAAGTTCGGCGATACGCACTTTCCGAGCCAGGACCGGTACTTCTTCCGCGAGGACGGCAGAAAACCCACGTGGGAAGAGTACGTTCGAGGTTCGACCCCGCCGGGGGAGGAGAACCCGCAGTGGTTCGGCGATGCGACCGAGGAGGGCGTCTCCCGGTTCGGATTCACGCCGGCAGCGAAGCACATCCCCGTGAACAGCCAGGAGGTGGTGCGCTTCCAATTTGCAAAAGTCTGTCAGCATTGGACGCACGAGAAGAACGGAAAAGGCCCGCCATACCTCCTGCTCCTCAAGATCCACGGTCTCGACGGCCGGAGCGAGGACCTCGTCCCGCTGGACTCGGACGGGTATTGGTGGTGGGCTGATATCCCTGCCAAGGACCTCGGTGCTCCGGGCCAGGAAGTTCAGCTGTATGCTCTCACGACTGTGAACGATGGCGATGCTAGAGGGTATACCAAGGAGATGTTCTACAGAGCCAAAGGCAGGCACGCTATAGGTTTTGCCATTTGGTGCGTGTGGGAACTTATTTAATGAAACAACAACTACTGCACTATTCGACCTACACGCTAGAATATACACTTGCCCTGGCCCAGTATCGTGCTTAGGCTTAAGGTTAGTTGTTCATGCAAGCTTTCTTCCATTGCGATTAGCTACATTATATCAGCTAGTGGGAACGGGCGATGGGGTGGCAGAGTAGTAAACTATTGATTCTCTCTCCTTCCCTTTCTCTCTCCGTTTCTCCATCAACCTTGCGCTCTCCTGGTAGCCGCTCTCTTCCTCCGCAAGGTGCACTGGTACGTGACGCACGTTCTCCACCAGCTCTTCGGTGGTGGGCTCTCTCCTCGATCTTGACAATGAGCCATGCATTGAGTGAGGAGCGAATATCGACAGGCCGAAATTTGTGAGCGGCCGCATTGTCTCCTCGAGCTGAGCTATGGTGTCGCGAGCCATTGAGGTAAGGCGGGCGGCTTCCTTGAATAGCTCTGCCTCTTCTGAAAAAGCACTCCTCGAAGAAACCGCGACTTGCGTATGGGGATTGCGGCCGTATATTATAGGCCCAGATGCTAGCAGGTTCGACCGTCGGCAGTGCTCACATCGCTCACAGCCCATCCGAAATTCTCCAGGAGCAAGTGCCTCGGAAACGTTCATGGAGGAACTGGTGTTTTGTGCCAGAGTATCATCCGCGTCATAGAAAATGGAGTTACTGTCGCGGGAGGCCTCGAGGGATGGGTTGCCGAAGGACCACCCCTGATCTTGTGTCTTCTTTTTTTTCGAGAGTGGTGTATTTCGTTGGGCTACTGAGGCAGGCCTTCCCGGTTGTCCTGTGTGCTTCAAGTTTTTCCATTCCATCCCCAGGGATGCGACGACAGCAACAAGTGCTACGCCCATAGCGCACAGGAATATTCTGGATATTGCCTGATTGTATACAGTCCTTACAGCCAGGCGATACTCGGGCGGCACGGACGATACTAAGTCCGCAGCGCCCTGTCCCGTGACCTTGCTGGGTGATATTCCGGGGATGCCATCGAGATGGGAAACAAGGTAAGTGCTCAGGAGATTCTGGCCGACGGAAGTGAAAATACCTCCACCCAGCTGTTGCGCGAAGAACATGATGGCGATTCCAATAGGGACGTCGGGGGCGGGCAGGACGGCTTGCGCGGCCAGGCTCGACGCTTGCATGCCGAGGCCCAACCCGAACCCAGCAATGACTTGGTAGCCGATCCAATGTGACGCCCGTTCGTCGACTCGGAAGGTGCTCATTAGCCCTTGTCCCGCGGCGAGGAGACTCGGGCAAGCAATCATTGCTGGGACATAGTACCCGACCTTTTGCGTAAAGACTCCCGATAGCGTACTCGATACGACGAGGCTAAGGACGAAAGGCAACGTGTCGATGCCTGATTGCATTGCGGTTGAGCCTTTGACCACTTGGACTGAATACTAGTGTTAGCATGTCAAGGCACATGCTTTATTTTGACCGGAGACGAAAGAGTTCAACGAAAATGGGCGGTACCTACACCAGATGGGTAGAAAGTAGATGGCCATCAAGAAGGACCCAGCAATGGCAAACATAAACACAGTCGCAGCCAAGATGCTGCGTCTCCTGATAATTCGGACGGGAACAGTGGCCGTCTTGGGCATGAGCACCTGAACAGCTCCAAAAGCGATGAAGAGAAGGCCGAACAAAACGAGGAGGACGACAATGCGCCAATTACTCCACGGATATGATGAGCCTCCCCATTCCAAGGCGACAAGGAGAGACACGACAGCAGGTACGAAGAGAAGGGTTCCGACTGGGTCCAGGCGCCATATTTGTGCCCAAATGGAGGCCGGCGGATGAGGGAACTTGGAGGGGTCGAGTATGAAGCCGAGAAACACGGCGGCGACAGCTCCGATGGGGAGGTTTATATAGAAACACCATCTGTTAATGTGTTAATTATGCTGGTTAGTGGCCTGGGTGGTGAGCTGGAGAGGGCGGTTGCGATTTCCACCTACCTCCACGAGGCGGCGTCAGTGAGAGCACCTCCTACGAGTGGTCCCAGGACCGACGCGAGACCGAAGACGATGCCAAACAAGCCTTGGAACATGGGCCGCTTTCGGAGCGGGACCATGGTGATCATGATAATCGTCACTCCTGAAAATATGCCAGCAGCACCGAGACCAGCGATAGCACGGCCGACGATGAAGACAACCGAGTTCGGTGCTGCCCCGCATATAACCGAGCCGACTTCGAACGTGGCCACGGTTATCAAGAAGGTCCTAGATAGCAACTATCAGAGTTCTGTCGCATGAAGACTGCACCGTGCAGACAGCGACGCACCTTTTGATCTCGTAGAACTTGTAAATCCGGCCAAACAGCAGCTGCGACGCAGCGGTGGTGAGCTGGTAAGATGATCCATACCACCCAATGTCCCCCAGACTGTGGAATTCCTGCGTGATTTGCGGCGTAGCGGTGCCTATAATGGTTCGGTCCAGGGCCACGAGAAACAATCCCAAGTAGATGCTGGTTATGACAGACCAGAACTTGAAGCTCCTCGGCCGGAACCGTTCCTCGGACACATCGTCGGGAGGGGGTGTCGTAGGAACGGGGTTGGTATACGGACCAGAGCCAGAGCTGAAGTTGGATATGCGATCGCAGGCCTGGGCCGGCATCAGTGTGGTGCTGCTGACTGCCTTCTCTACCTCTCCAGCCGCGGGCAAGGAAGGCCGTGACGTGAACCGCGTGCTCGAGTCCGATAGTCTTTTGGCTAATTTGGCCATAAGGGACGTTACCACGGGAACACTAGATGGCTGGCTCGGTTCTAGTCGAGGATGGGGTGATGAAAAGAATTAATGGACAGTGCTTTCAAGTGGCCGAGCCCGAGTCCAAGGAAGGAAGAGATGGGTAATCGGGGATGCCTCAAGTAATAATTACCTCGAAGCATTTGTACATACATACATTATCATAGTACAGTCTTGTGCCCATGTCCTGCCCATTCATCTCTCAATCATTTCCGGACCCAGCCACGCACACACTCAGGGATGACCGAGACCCAAGCACATAGTTCTCCATGCCAAGTTTAATACGACGCGGACGCCCTGAAGAGGACTTACACATGTACTATGAGCATTCAGTCCCGAGCCATCCATATTGTGAAGAGTACAAATATGGGGGTGATGGACCCGATTGCTGCATCACCTTGCAACATCAGAAATGTTTGCTGGCCCCTGGGACAGCTTCTTACCGTTTCACGAGAAAAATGCTCGTGATATTGAGGGAGCACGTTGTGCACACGTCTTCCTACGTCGGACATATCGACCAATGACGAAAAGGGTAGTCTAGATAGACTAGAGGCGTGATTGTTTACTTGGGCGGATGCTGGGGAAGTTCCGGCTGGAAGCGGATGGCGCCGTAGGTAGGTAGGATAGCATAGCCAACATCTTGCACGTCTTCGGTAAATAAGTACTTGTACTGTAGTCTAGTCTGTCAGTTCAAGCACAGATCCCGTCGTGTCCTGTCTGTTGGACTTATTGTTTTTGAAAGGTTCTTTACACCGTACTTATGGTAGTCTCGATATGTCCTTATCGGGCATCTGTCTACTACATACCGGTTAGGTTAGTAGCTTGCTCGGTCCCGAGACCTCTGTACTACGTACAGTGCGACATACTAAGTACCTACAGTAGATCCTTGAAGTAATGTGCCATACTACTACCGAAATTACTTCTCAAGGTCACTGGTTCCTGTAAGTTGTACAGCAGTACAACAGTCCATGGCATTTTTGATCTCTTCCCTTAACCAAGACGGCCCTCCTAGACTAGTCTAATAAGTTTCCTGCATTAGGTTGTTTAGGGCTATAGGTCGTAGCTCAGGCTCAAATACAATGACAGCTAGTTGGCATCGTGAACTACCTACTCTTAACTCGACATATACGTAGGGTCTCGCTGAGCTTACCTACTCGAAAGTGAAAGCAGATTAAGTAGGTATCCCGTTTATTCTATGTATCAGAGTTCTCGTGCCAATCTGGGTGCCTGGTGGGCCGCCCACAGCGATGACCTGATCGGCCCCGAAGAAAAAACCCCGCACGACCACCCCTGCTCGTGCCCTCATGGGGAAACACAGGTGTGGAAAAGCCAGGCATTCTCGTATCGAAAGTGTCGCTTCGAGCTGTAGACCCATCCTCCAGAGTCAAGACGCTCCAGACGCGGGAGCAGCCGACCAACCAACGCACTACCGCCATCGTTTCCACGTCAAGCTTTCATCCGAGTCTGTGTTCCGCCATCCGACGCTGCGCTGTGCACCAGTACACCAACCAACTAGATAAGGTTAAGCGGTACTGGTGGGTGGTAGATACATGCCAATGGGCCGGTCCTTCGCTATACCCACTGCCTGTACTATCGTCCCCTCTGTCCTATCTTTCTCCATCTTTCTTCCCTCGCCGGTTTCTGTGCCAGTGCCGGCGCCGGCGCCTGTGCCCGTGCCTGTGCCTGTGCCCGTGCCCCTCTCGGCCACTCGGCCACTCGGCCACTCGGGGACGACTGAGTCGTGAGGATGCATTCCACCCCAGCATCTCATCGTTCCGGGGATGCTAGCCCGACATATAATAGCCAGACCACCCCAACCGATACTCTTATTGCCAACACCCCACCAGATCCGGATCCACCCGTTGTCAAGGTAACCCGGGGCCACAGCTGTGTCCTTTGTCAGACACGCAAGGTACGGTGTGATAAAAAGAAGCCGTGTTCCAACTGCGCCAAGGCCCACGTTGAATGTCGCGTCGTGCCACCTCAGCCTCCCAAGCGGGGGAAGAAGCACATCCCTGAGCGCGTTTCTGAGCGCGACCTGATCGAGCGCCTCAGGAAGTACGAGGCCTTGTTGTTTCAACACGGCATCGACTTCGAGCCACTTGGTCCGGACATAAAGATCGCCGACCCGGGCACCGTTGAGGAAGGGGATGAGCTAGACCCCGACTTTGCCAGGCCCAGGGCCAGGGCCTCGCCTGCTGGAGATGCTGACGACGATGTTATCTCGACGCCTGGAGAGACACTCCACAGACCGCGGTAAGCATCCCCTACAGAACACTGTCTCAGAGTGGCACGTGCTGAAGTGAGACTCGCCCCTGCTAGCACGTTTAAGTGGTTTCCATTTCAAAAAGAGGTGAGGCGTCTGTCTCCTCGCAAGACTTGTATTGTCCTCTCGTATCCCCCCTGCTGACCAAGAAGTAGTTCCGGATTCACGACGACCCGGTTCGAGATTCATCCGAAGAGGAGGATGTTGGTTCGACCATCAACCACGCATATGACAAGATGTTCAGCAACGCAGATGGCTTTCCCTTTTCCCTCGGGGTTCGGCCGCAGAGTGTCACCGGCCTACATCCCCCAGCCGTCCAAATATTCCAGTTATGGCAGATATACCTCGACAACGTCAACCCCATATTGAAGCTTACGCATACGCCATCCCTACAGCTCCAGATTATTGAGGCCGGGGAGAACCTGCAGAAGGTGTCGAAAAGCCTCGAAGCCCTGATGTTCTCCATCTACCTCATGGCCATCACTAGTCTTAGCGAGCAGGAGGTTGAGCAGACATTTGGCGATTCACGATCCCATCTCCTAGCCAAGTATCAGCATGGCGCACAGCAGGCCTTGTTCAACTCCAGTTTGCTGCGGGAGCCCGACCTTACAGTCTTGCAGGCTTACTTACTTTATTTGGTACGACCCCTGCCCGCGTGCGTGGTCTTTCTTCTAATCCTAACCAGTACCAGCTTGGCGTCCGGCATTATACCGACCCCCGATGGCTATTCTGCTTAACCGGACTGGCGGTACGGCTGGCCCAGCGCGTCGGCCTGCAGCGCGACGGCGCCGAATTCGGATTCTCCCCATTCGAGGTTGAGCAAAGGAGACGGCTTTGGTGGAACCTCGCTGGCTTTGACAGGCGGATTGGAGAGATGTGTGGAGCGACCATCACGGCCATTACCACCGGAGGAAACTGCAAGCTGCCGCTGAATATCAATGATGCGGACCTACATCCTCAGGCCAAGGCCCCCCCAACTCCACACCTTGGCCCCACAGAGATGATCTTCAGCCTGACCCGGCTCGAGTTCGCTAAAGCGCCAGGCCACGACAAGATGCGGGCCCAGCGAGCTGCCGCCAACCCACAAGCCGTCGCCAACCTAGCCGATCATCGGCTCCTGAGCTACCTTGACCAATTCGCGCATTACATGGAGGACACGTACTTGAAGCACTGCGACGTGAAAGTACCGATTCACTACATGACTGTCCTCATGACAAGGGCCAATATCTGCAAGCAAAAGGTCCTCTCTGGGTTCTTCCGCGTAGCCCTGATGGCTCCAAAGCCATTGCCGACGTCCGAAAGCGAGGCGCTCATGATGGACGCAATAGCAATGATTGAGCTTGACACTGAGTTACAGACTCAGGAACAACTCAGGGGGTTCCTATGGTATACAAAGATGCACTTTCCACTTCCGGCGTACGTTTGTCTGTTATGCGAGCTTCGGACCCGGACGACCGGCGACCTGTGCGAACGGGCCTGGAAGGCTATTTTTGTACACGCTGACAGTAGGCAAATGACGACCGTTACGCACACGCCATTGCACCTCGCTTTCGCCTCTCTCTTCGTGAAGGCCTGGGACGCCAGGGAAGCCGCTGAGGCGGCGAACGGTCGGACTCTGGCGCCACCGCTGCTTATTACCATCATGAGACAGCTGGACGCCCGCATGCCCAAAAGGGCTAAGGCCAAGACACCTGTACCGACGCCACCACCCCAAGTCCCCGCGGCCAGCACGGCATATGGCCCCGCAACCTCGACGCCCGCCCAATCGGCACCACATAATCTAGTCTCCAACCCATCATTGTATCAACCCTCCGACATCTACGATAGCTTGCAGGCCGTAGACGTGGACCGGCAGTTTCCCACGGCGTTTCCCGATGTTGCCTTCGGGGGAGAAATGGACTTGTTATTGCTCATCCCAGACTATGGAAGGCCCATGGCGCATTATACACCCCATACCATGCCTTATCCCATGCCTCAGCAGTACGGAATGCCCGACTTTTCGATGCCGTCAAATATACCCGGCTTTGCCCAGTCTGGGTGGCAATGACGGAAATACTAATGAGGAACGAGTAACGACGATACGAAGACGCCTCTAACTTTAGAGTGACATCATGATCATTACTCAGCTAAAGGCTGGCAATTGAGCGGACAGGAATATTAATATCACCTTTTGTCGAAAGGCCGCCTAGATATTAGGATACTGGGCCCACCCAACCAGGCGCTAGGTGTTAATAGCGTATTCGGCTTGTCCTTGCTGCTTTTTTTTTGTCCGTTCACAACGCAAATTGAATAATTCTGTATAGAGCTGTTTGCTGCAGGGGGGAGGATGAGAGAGAGAGATGTACTGTTTTTGTCTCATCCATCACAGAATGTGTGCGGTTTGTCCCGCATTGATGGGGGTTGTAGGCAACGTTAACTATAGACTTTTTTTTAATTTTAATGTCTTTTATTTTACTATCTTTTTAGATTACCACAGGTAATCATGACAGGTAACCACAGAGGTAGGCAGACGGGATGCCAGCCCCGGGAATCAACATCCTGAAATCAAACCATCCGTTGTCCTAAGTCCTCCCCTGAAAACTTTGTTCCTGATGCTGCCGGCCTGCGCTGGGTGCCCATGTCCGAACTTTATGTAATAAGTTTTTTGTTCGGTTTAGATGTGTCCGGCGCTATGGTTTGCGGGATAGGATGTCGAATTTGAGGTCTAAAAATAGAGCAGACAAGGTTATTCTGCGCCTAGTAGTCTAGTCTAGAAGCTGTCTCCTGGAAACAGCTACGTTGTAGAGACAGACGCGTCTATATATGTAAAAGCCGCAACGCGTTATCGAAGGATGATGTTGGGCATAGCATCGAAGCTAAGCAGCATCTAGGACCCACCCAAATTATGTACCTTACAAGTAGTCTAGTAGAGATCAAAGTGGGATTTACAAAAACCCCAACGTCTCTCTCTCTACATATGTAGTCAAGACATGAAATACTAACTGGCAAACTTACTATGTTCAAGTCGAATACCTACCTTTGCAACCGGTCCAGTACGGGAATTCTGGCATATTGGCTTGAAGGCCCAGAAGCAGAGGTTTTCCTATTGTCATGTGATATGCCCTGCAAGGACATAATAAGAAGTAGAACGTTGGCTGCCCTCTGCAACATGCATGCATGAGGCCAACCAACATCATAGATACCCCGACGCCCCTGAACAAAGTAGCCAGCGAATTGGGCGACTGAACCTCACGCCTGACCGTCTGGATTGTTTGCTACAGGTCCAACATTCTTGAAACTGTTTTCTTGTCGAGAAGGGAGTAGGTTAAGCTTAAAGCCGCTGGTTTGTTCTGTAACTAGGTTATCCCTTTTTGTGTGTCTTTTGTTTGGTCATCCCGGCAACTCCACCATGTCCGCCTCCGATTGTGTTGTAGAGGGCACGATCGTCTTTCGAGACCCCAAGATCTCGAAGCCGTGCCAGACCTGGTATAAGCTCTACGGCAAGCTGGAGAGACCGCCTCTCCTCGTTCTCCACGGCGGGCCGGGAGCTGGTCACGATTACATGATTCCTCTCGTCGACGTGTACCGGGAACTCGGTATCCCCGTGCTGTTTTACGACCAGATCGGCTGTGGCCGCTCCACCCATTTCCCCGAGAAGATGGGAGACGACTCATTCTGGAATTTCGACCTCTTTCTCAACGAGCTGGAAAACCTTGTTACCCACTTCGAGCTACACCGGCTGGGCTTCTACCTTCTCGGACAAAGTTGGGGTGGGAGTGAGTATCCCAAAGAAACCTAAAGGCACCATCTGCGCGTATAAGGAGAATGATTATATTTTCTTGATTTCTCTAGCTATGGCATGAAATGGACTACACTGACAATGATCGCAAGTGCTTGGTGCTTCCTACGCCTCGAGCAGACCGGCGGGGCTCCGGAAGCTCATTCTTGCTGGTAGTCCAGCAAGTATTCCCCTATACATCAAGGGATGTAGGGAATTATTGTCGAAGCCTCCGGAGGCCGTCCGCAAGACCATCGAAGAATGTGAGCAGAAAGGGGACTTTGAGAGCGTCGAGTACGAAGCGGCCAGTGCAGTGTTTTATGCCCGGCATTTCTGCCGGCTTGACCCCTATCCCGATCCCGTGCAGGCGTCGTTCAGAAATCTCAAGGAAGACCCCGCAGCCTATATGACGATGTAAGTGACAATCCAATCCAAAGCGACTTGCCATGTTAGGTTGAAAAGAAAAAAAAAGCTAAGATTAAGCAACAGGCAAGGGCCATCTGAGTTCACCATTATCGGAAATTTCAAGGACTGGGAGGGTTGGCGAGAGGCTCAGAACATCGAAGTTGACGTCTTGCTCCTGAACGGGAAGTACGATGAGGCCACGGACGCCTGCGTTGAGCCCTGGTTCCGCCACATCTCGAGAATTAGATGGGTCACGCTTGAGAAATCCGCTCATTTGTCTCATTATGACGAACGGGAGCGGTTCATGGAACTCTGCGCGGCCTTTCTCCGGGATTGTCAGTAACAGTAACCTAGGTTAGACCTAGTTCGTTGCTAGTAGTGACAGACAGCATATCGATTTGGCCAACGAAGAACATTTCCATCGTGCGCCCTCGTCAGTGCTTGTTTTTTCGCACTTTTTCATAGTTACGGCTGCAATTAAACCCTTTGGTGTCTGTTCCTGACCACTTGAATCCTGGGAATTGAGCGCAGCTATTTGCCGGGTTGCTAGAATCCAGAATGGGAGGGAGAGTTCTTACCTTCGACTTTGGTGGTTGATGTGTCTGCCTTCTTGTTCTGGAGTACCGTTTGATAATATAAGGACGAGCATAGCATGCATCACGCCGGCGCCGATGACGTGGCCCCAACATCTCAAAGTATATGGTCCATCCAGGGAGACAATTGCTTTACCCTACGACGGAAAACTGGAACGGCTTCGCCAATTCAGCAATGTTTAGCAGGAAGTTCGGTAGACAAGTGATGTGATTGTCATCCTCAGTCTGGACAGTACTCAGGAGAGGTCTAAACTCGATGCCAGGTATGCAGAACAAATACGACTTCATAATCATTTTTTATTGCCAATTCAGGGTGGGATAGAGTCCCTAAAAGCAAGTTTTACATTACAGTTTTGGCATCACCTCCAGCATTACTATTACCTCAGGTAGTACGACATACTTGTAGGTATATGTACCTATTGTAATATAGTAGTATACCTGTACAAAAGCATCAATAAAGAAAAAAAGACATTAAACACAAATATTGTAGATTCTAATAAACAACCAAGTACAAGTAAGAAGTAATTATTTTAAAACAAACAGACATACCTAAAGCAAAAGAACCTAAAAAGGAGAGTGTAGGAGAAAAAAAAGAAACACCGAATAGGAGACTCGAACTCCTGGCTCAGGAATGTTCTTCAAGTGTTTGAGAATCCCGCATGTTAACCCCTACACCAATTCGGTCTTTTTTCTCGGACTGTTCGTATCTCTCCTGCGCTGATGGGAAGTTGTTCGGTAAGAGCAGATATATATGTCTATGCAGGAAGGGACTTACTTACCTTATGTTCCTGCAAAGGTTGGCATGTACTACTTACATGTAGGCAGGCATGATGTGTAGATAGGGGTGGCAGGTGCTGCTTTGTCTCGGGCAAGTGCGGTAGGTTGTAACTCCCTAACCTAGGTAAACATGAAAGTATAGTCTGCCTCGTTTGTTTGTCTTAGGCTTCTTCTACAAACCGGTGCGTGCCGTCTGCAGTGCCACGCCTTGAAGAGGGTATTTACTAACTAGGAAGCAAAGGATGCTATACGAGAACTGGGAGGAAGGGCAGGACACACCGTCCCTTAAAGCGCATAAATAAAAGTCATCAGAGGTAGGCATACAACTCAAAGCATCAGGGACAGGGGAGACAACTTAAGTGTTCCCCAGAAAGCAGAATATGGCTTCAAGAAAACATATCACATGTGAACTTGAAAGGATATTTGCAAACGTATTTAATAATCATTTTCTATTAATCTCTAATATCTACACTGTTGGGAGAACCAGACCCTCTAGAACTCGACAGAACCTGTACAAACTTCCCAGTCCAACATATTTCTATACCAAACCTGTGCGAGTTCAGTAAACACTAAACAAGAAATTCTGCATTGAAACCGAGTTAGGTGTTCCACAATAAGTAAGTACGTGAACGACAGTTTACGGAACTCGCCCAGTTCTGGTATGGTCATTTGTATGCCGCCCAGTCACTGGTAGAAATGACAACTTCCATGACATGGGTGCATCAGGGAAAGCTAAGGGAACCTGCCGGTAGAATGGCGTCACTGGGGTTGCTGATGCTTTCCTGCGCGATAGACTGGTACCAAGCATTTTGCACCTCAGACGAGAATGCGCCGAAAAAGGGGTCGAACCCATCTACGCTATGTGCCGCTGGAGCGGTGCTTGATGTGTCTGGGATAGCAGCCGCCGTACTTGTCCCCATGCAACCGAGCGGTGCGGCGTGAGATGCGTGGCCCGTATTATCTGCATTTGAGGCATTGGAAGCGTACGAGATTTGATCCCGGTTGTTATATGCAGATGTAGGCCAACCGCCTGACTCTATCGCTGGCATACAGACTTGCATCTGTCCTCGTGCCTCCGATTGCTGCACATCTCTCACTCGCCGGGCTTCGGCCATAAGCAGGCCCATGGGCTTGAGGAAGATATTGCCACGTTCTGTGTCGTCGCGAACCTGAACATCCAGCCACGTGTCATGAACTGACTTTGCATATTCCCACGCTTCATCGCATTGCAGAGATGGTGGCCGAGAGCAGATTTCTGACGCCACGAGAGCCAATACCTGCCACTGGATGTACGTATGAGAGTGCCAAGCCCAGTGGCGGAGGCGCTCATCCCTTATAATATGGTCTGTCCGTTTTAATATGTCGACTGCAGTGTCAAATAATCGGTCACGCAATGTGTTGGTATCGAGCCGTCTATCGGAAGGAGAAGGCGCAATAGCAGCTCCTTCGGGTGCGCCAGTCGCACCGCTATTAGGAATGGTGCTGGCGTGTGCCTCCCGCTTCCTTGCTCTCAATTCGGTGTAATAAGTGATAAAGCGCAGTCGAGCGGCCACTATGTAAGAAATTCCAAGGGCGAGGAATTGCAGTGGTTCGGCTGGATTCCAATGCTTCACGTAATTTTCATTCCATTGGGCATGCTCATCACAAATCTTGAGCCGGGCTTCGAACGAGGAAGCCTTTCTCATCTCGCTGAAGAACGCGATTAAGGTTAGCCTATCCTCTAGAGAGTTAGATGTGGGACGACTTACTCGGAAATCTGCCAGCCTACTCGCAGCGCATGGCATCGAACATGAACAAGCGTCATATCCGTGAAGCCGTCACTCTCCAGGGGGAAAACCGTCATATCAGGGGAGAGATCGGAATCGTTTACGTTGAGAGGCCAGCGAGTATCGAAGGTAACCATGCTAGCAGTCACGGCAGATTCGCAGCCATGGTAATCGTTAGAGCGATGGTCAAGCAAGAGAACTTGATGATATATACGGCGACGCATCTCTGTCTGGAAAGGTGGGAGCTCGAAAGACCCCCCATCTCTGTGCAGCCCCATTAAGCGAGCTATATGATGGACGAGTGCCGTGAGTGAAGAGACGGCCTGAGTTCCGTCGTCTGACCGCAGCACGGAGAGGTAGAGTAAAGCGGCTTGCAATAACGGAGTACTCTGCGTGTTCAAAAGGTTGGCGCGTGCCAATGCCTGCTCAGCGGCGAATCGGAATCTCTCGAGGGTAGTGGCTCGTGACTCTCCGACGACACGGAGGCACTGGTCCGAGTCTAGGCTGATAATAGCTGCGTAATAGATGGCGAACATCAGAGCCTCTGTTTCCCTATCAAGGAGCTCGGTTGCAACAACTGCATCCTCGAAGAGGCGGTTCAACGAGGGCGTGTGAAATATGCGTGTCACTGGCGCAACGTTGTCACTGAATAGTCGAAAAAGAGTCAAGGCCAACTCTACTGGAGGGTGGAAATCTCGCAGAGAATTGGCAATGGACCTAAACCCAAAGATGGAGGCATTGGTGCCCGAAGAGCCTAGGGCCAGGGAACCCGAAGCCGGGGAACCCGCATCCGGGGAACCCCAAGCCGAAGAGCCCTCGTCATTCGAATCATCGCCGAGAAACATTCCGTGGAGCTCGGCGATCTTGACCAGGTCAGTTGAATGCCCGCATTGGGGACATGATGCAGAACCTACAGATTCAGTCAAGTCGGCCCACAGCAAGTTGCCAACATATCTGCTCTGAGACTCTCCCACGAGAAGGCGACCATGTTCTGGTACGAGCGTGCCCTGTGGCGCTGCCGTTGCCGCTGCTGCTGTTGGTGCTGCACTCGGCCCTTCGTCCGTTGCGGTTGCGGCGTCTATGACCTTAGTTGGAGGACCCGAGGACAACTGTGACCCATCTTAGAATGTTGTGCTCCCGGAAGCCCGTGATTCACTTGCCTGCTGTAGTAGCTGCTGAATAGTCAACTCCAAGTGGGCAATCCGGTTTAGCACCTTGTCGTCGACTGGCTGGCGAGGCCGTTTGACAGCCCTCCCAGCACCGGGAGGAAAGGTGCAGGGGACCCTGGCCCGTAGGCAGTTGGAACAAGGTTGGTGGCGATCGCATTTCACTTTCCGCTGCCTGCATAGATGACAACTCGGGAGTAGTGGAAGTAGTGCGGGTGTGTGATCGTCCGCCGTCGGCAGGGCTTTGGTACCGAGTAAAGGTGGGGTTGGGTCAGCCATGGTATACAAATGTATGCTGTATGTACTTAGTAGAGTTAGGTGCTCGTTATGTAAGTACTCGGAGGTAGTGATACAGTATCAAACTAGATAGAGACTGACGCCTTGGCAGTTCACACCATGGCCACGCCAAGAGCTATATGGATGGATCTTGAGTGTTCATTAGAAATGATCAAGGCGAAATCTTGTCACACAGATGGGAAGTTTGTGGAAGAGATCTCTTGTGGAGATCGTCATGTGGAGAGGCTTGGGTGTTGCAATTGCTTACCGACATTACTATGTAGTATGTATGTGCCTCGCTCTCACCTTAGAGCGCCAGGGTGTACGGTCCTTTGGGTCAAAGTTTAAAGTACATCCACGATCAGGGGTTACGGTTTAAAGCACTCACTATCACCTGATCGTGGGTTTACTAAAAAAAAGTTGACCCATAGGTACTTATGTACTTAGGCATGGTAGGTAGTCAAAACCACGCATACATTGTTATGCAATTAGGCAATCATCCACCAAATCCTCTTGATCATCGAGCTGTGTTTATCTCAAGGGGGAGTGAACAGAGCTCGCGCTGGTGATGTCGAGGATGGTGACCAGCTTCCCTCGATCCAATTCCGGAGCTCTACCGCCGAGAGCGAGTCCAAGCCGTAAGCCATCAGAGGCCGACCTGCTTCGGGACGCGCCTCAAGCTGGAGCTACTTGACCATTTGCGATGACACTACTTCCACGCACGCCGCCGTCAAGCTCGCCGTGTCGGCGTTGGACTTTTCCAACAAGAGGCGGAACCGCTGGACTGCCTGGGCAGCTTGGTCGTCATCGTTGACGTCTCTTGGCCCGATCATCCTGTTTGCTGTTGTTTCCTGCATGACTGTTGAACAGATACGCGAAACCTGGGTCGCCGGCTAACTCCAAAGCCATCGACTTGGCAAGGGATAACTGATACTCGTGATCATCGCCGCGCGGGCAACGCTTGGTGGTTCGATGCCGTCTTGTTCGAAGAAGTCAAGATCTGGCGCAGTGTGTGCTCGTTGATCGGCGTCCACAGGCGAGTATCGAGACGAGTCTGGAGCGTTGGATCAGCCATGACCCCGGCGTCCTCGATCATTGCCGAGGTCCACCGTGTGGGCCCGTAAACCTAACCTAGCGATCGCCGGTAGCTTGCAAAGCCGTCAAGAAATCTGTTGGCCGCGGCGTAGTTCGCCTGGCCCTTGTTGCCGATAACACCCGAGGGTACTGGAAAGCATGGCGAAGAAGTCGAGGGAGCGTCTTCCGTCCCGTCTTCTCGTCTCTTCCCATACCCCATGGAGGTTTATCGTACCCTCTACTTTGGCGCGCACGGCTTCGTGATAATCATCCACCGTCATCATCTCGAATGGCTTATCCTAAGCAATCGACTGTTACTGAGGGCCAACTGAGGCAATCTCGTCATGGAATCGGTATAGCTTCCGTGGACCATCGCGCTTTTAGGATTAGTCACCACTACTTGCGCCCCCTGAGTCACTCAAAGGAGTGGCATGCCCCAGCTAATGAGCATCTTGAGAGCTTCCCGCTCCTCGTTGTTGACTTGCGCCAGCATGACATCCGCAGCTCAAGGTCGTATGACAAGTCAGATGGCAGAGGCGCCGCTGGATTCCCCATGAGAGAACTGATCAAACGAGGCATTTCTTTTGCCCGTGTACAAGGCAATAAGGAGGGTCCAATCGGAAGGGTAATTAAGGGCATATGCTTGAAAGTTACCTAAGGCTTCTTTCTAGGTTTCACGAACTAAGGGGTGTTAAGGGGTTACTAGAAGATGTATACAGGTATCTCTAAGATGTTGGTAGGTGGTACGCTTAGCTAAAGTACAGGTAGGCCCCTGCCTCTACCTGTTCTTATATATTCTATATGCTAAAAAGCACAATAAGAATTTCCTCCAACCCTTGATTTCCTACTTACCTTGCCTAGTCCACTCTACCTCTCGCCCCTTTCTTTTAACCCGAGAGGCTGCCGTTACTCGTCTACGAGTCTGTAGAGGGACAGTCAGTGACTCATCATGCGCGAGCTCTCGATGGTCATTATTCCCGCTTCTTCGGCGCTGCCGTTCTTTTACGACGCAGTCACCCGCGGAGTGTCTCAATATAGGCCATCCTTTACAGTCCCGAAGCACCGCGGAAGAGTTGAGTACGAGTCAGACAAAGGCCAATAAATGGCAGCATTTGTTCAGTCCCATAACAGGAGGCGGTGGGGCATATGTAAACGAGGCCACTTGACAATCCTAACTGGACAAAACTACTTCGGGGAGAACTACGAGGGGCTTTTGGAGGTGAAGAACAACTACGATCCGAAAATTCATGCTCTGGCAACATACATCCGTCGGGGCCGATGCCTTCTGGGAGGTTACCAGGGGATGGACGGCTCTGCCATGTAAATGGTTGACATCAACTCTGAGGGTCAGGCCAGTTGATGCGAAGTTGAATATTGGGAAACCAACATTCAGGGAGTTAGGTCCGATTCCTATCAGTGCCGAGCCTTGTAACCTAGCTGGTATCTGACATAGGTTGTTCAGTTGTCAAATGCTGTGTCATAATTCGTGTGCTTGCCTACTATATACTCTTGTGCGGTCTGTCAAAACTGCCTTCGCAGGTAAAGACAACAAGACCTGGTCTTGCAAAGGCTATAAACGATTGTTTTTCATGTATAACAAGGTAAGAAAGCGTATTTACTATTGTTCTAGGTAAGGATATAGGATTCTTCCCAACTTTACTACGCCTTCTTTCTGGTATTGTTGTGGAGTGGCGACATGTTTTTGATTCGGGCTAAACTGCACTTTCTTTCTTTGGGGCCGCCGACTCGACGGCCCTATTTCCATAATGTTGGTTTAAGTTGCAGGTTGTTAGCTGTAGCTTTTGACTATGCTTCCAACGGCGTACCACACACACCTGACCACCCGAGTCTAGGGACGGCTCCAAGGGATAACCAAAGAACGCCTCATAGCAGTGCAGTTCAAGAAGCCTTGACACAAGACCATGAGATTGGCAGATCCAAGAATCACAGATATACAGGCGCGTAACAGCCAAACAGGCTGGGAGCCAGTCAAGAGATACTGTGTATAGGCAATATGGGCCATATATCGCGCAGAGGGTTCAAACTCGATACCTTGCATACCTATCAGGACAAAGATGGGCAGATTGGAGGGCACATCTCCCACGTCCATCCCTTTCCCCTTACTGATATTGGAGTTTATGGTACCAACACCCGGCCGGAAACATGGGGTCTCCCTCGCCTGGGATTTGCCACAGTCGTCCATCCCTTGCTTCCTGAACCCGGACATAACTCAAAAATTAACACTGATAAGTAGCCAACCTTGTCCAGTTGGTAGTTGATTCATGCACACTGCTTCATCCTTGATCATGCCCCCCACAAATGCTGCCTTTGGACTGTAGCCGAGCCCGAGTTCAAAGAAACGCATATCATGAGGAAAGCCCCCAACCTCTCCTTGTTTCCCGTCGTTCAGTCTTTTCTCTTTCAAACTACCGCTTCCCTAATCTGATCTTGCAACGCCTTCCTCAGTGATGAATTTGCCCGCCTGGCACCCTTTCCTCGGTTGTAGTATCTGAGATAACGATGCCATTAGAGCTACGTAAAGTCGAGCAAGGGGATTTCCCCGCTCTTATCGAAGCCTTGTACGAATCCTATTCCCATCCACCGCAGTCAATCCTGGACATATTCTTCAAACCGCGTGAGGTGGCTCAGGCGGAGCGCCTCAAGGAAGCAGCCGATCGCTTCGCAAACTGGGATGATGTGAACCCATCCAGCTTCTGGCAAAAGGTCGTCGATACGGAGAGTGGGAAGATAGTGGGCGGCGCCTGCTGGAACATTCATTCCAGCGATCCGTTTGCCCAGCAACCTAATCTTGAAATCACTTGACTTCCTGACGATGGCTCGCGTGAGTTCGCCGGCGAGTTCCTCCGCCAGTATAGTGTACCAAGAGCTGAAAAGGGGCGAGAGGGGCAGGTGTGTATGTTGATATTCTGCCAGGACTGCCGCGATCGATATTCTGGCTAATATTGTGTAAACCAGTCCTGTACATCATCTTCACAGTTCCTGCCTATCGACGGAAGGGGGTCGCCCAGAAGTTCATGTCATGGGGAATGAGCAAGGCAGATGAGCTAGGTGTGGAGATGTTCTTTGGACGCAAGTACTCTTGGGATGCCACTGTACGAAAAGAACAACTTCCATTGTCTCCAAGAGAATCTTATCGCGCCGAAAGCGGACACACCTGAGCTTACGACTCGGGAGGGCTGGAAGAAAATGGAAGGCCTGGTTCGTCCCGTCACACTTCGCCTTATGTGGCGCCCTGTGAACGGCAAGTACGACGAAGGGCAAGACAAAGCAGCCTGAGAGACTGGAGTGAACAAGTTTCAGAATGGAAGTACCTATGCATTAGGTAGATCGCATATATAACTGTTATTCGCTTACGCATTGTAAGATGTTCTGTAGGACATATATATGTACCTACTAAAGCACCTACAGGTTATGAGTTGTAGTACTGGTAAGACTCAATGGAGGTTCGTCTGTCTGCCATCTGACCCAACCTGAAACGGGCAAGCAAAACGACATTCGGAAGCAAAGTCCCATAAGTTTGCCAACAAGGCAGCACACTTCTTTTACTATCTGCTTTCCCCATTTGCAAATTATACATTTGCGGGCCATATTCATCCTTCTCACCTTCAGCTCTTCAATTTCAGCCCTGTTCGCCAGAGAAAGTGGGAGAATCATGCCCGTGACTGTGCGCCCCGCCAACCACCGGCGTCGAGAGTGGCATGTGCCACCCGCCACATCGTCGGACAAGCCATTCCAATATTCCTGTCGTAGCGAAGCCGACAGATGCCATAAAATTATCCAGTCCTCGTTCGGTGGTTTAACGGCTGCCGCCTCCGTCTCCGCGTCAGAAAACGGCTTTATCTACGCGGCCATATCAGCTTACAACCAGCACCACCACCTGACTATCCGACCGGAGGATGTCTGGTTTGCCATCTTGACCCAGCTCGGCTTCTACATCAACGCCAACGCCGAGAAGCTCCGATCTCTGTTCGTTGCTCACGAGGGCAAGAAGGAGCTCAATGTTATCGACGGCGGCACCGTTCACACTGCCGACTTTGGCAGACTGGCCGTGCAGATGACTGAAGAGATCGAGAAGAATGTCGTCGACAGTGAGCTCCGCGAGTGGATCATGCCCAACTTCACCACCACCACCCCAAAGACGGATACTATCACCGCCGCGATCTTGATGATGGGCTCGATGCAGAGCTACTTCAGCTACAAAATCACGTTGATGTGCGGCATCCCCTCCGTCACCCTTCTGAGTGAGAAAGCCGACTGGGTGGCCATACGCAAGCGTCTCGACAAGCTTCTTGATTTCGGCCAAGAAGCACAGCAGTTCTCCCATCTGCTCACGCCCGTCCTCGACTTCTTCGTCCGCACCTTCGAGGACCCCGGCAGCCCCGAGGTTGAGCAGTTCTGGTCCAAGATCGCCCACAAAGAATCCAATGGCTCCGGTCCTGTCTATCTGTCAGGCTGGCTCACGGCCTTCTGTTTCTGGGATGCCAAGGGCCGGGTCATGGACGGCGAACGTGCCGGGGGCTGCGAGATCAACGGTGTGCAGTATCGAAAGCTAGACACGAACGATATTCCCGTCGGTTACGTGTCTGTGCCAGTGACCGTGGACGACAATGGGCACGAAATCAAGACCAGGATGGTCGCTGGGTCCGTGGGCATCGCGGCTTCGAGCAGCGGTGACCAGCTCGATACACACGACACTTACGCACCCGCGATGCCTGAGGCCGGCAAACTATCTGATCTTGACTCGCTACAGCCAGTATCGGGTTGGTGAATGTATGAACTGGCGAGTGAGTGAGTCGTGGTCATCCTGTGGGTGTGAAATGGAGCATGGACAGAGGGCCTGTATTTTATATACGCATGTTACCACCGGTTTCCCTTTCCGCTCCGTGTCGCCGATGATAACCGGAATGAGTTTGCTGGCTTCGAATGCACACAGTATTGCCTGATGCTCGTTTCCCCTATTCGCAATGACCGGGTGTTGAACGGTCCTAACAGGAGATAGACGAATATGGTATAGCATGAGTACGGCACAAAGCAAACTTTTGATGACACCCTTGCGTTTAAGTACATACTCTCAGTCATTTTCACCCCGTGATGGTTCGCGACGTGTAAAAAAAAAAAAAAAAAAAAAAAAAAAAAAAAAAAAAAAAAAAAAAAAAACCTGATTGAGGATGTGCATATTCTCGTTGCCAACGACCACGCCACCGTTTACTGCCCGGTAGTAAGAATTTTGGGCATATTTTAAGTTAATTACAAAGCGTTTCCACAGGCAGGAGACGAATGGGGGAAAACTGCGGGGGGTTTTCCGACTGCTCCATGGTGTGTGATGAGTCAATACTCTCACTTACATTTCATAGAGTCCTCCCGCACGAGCAGATAGGCGGTGATTAGGGTCGGACCCCCGATCAAGGACCTGGAGCTCGGAGTTATCGTTTCGCAGCTCCGTAGTTGTTGGTGGCTCTGCCGAGCCACAAGTTTTAAGCTGGCCTTTTGATAGTTGTTGTTGCCATCGCCGTCACCGTCCTCCCTTTCGTCAACAACTGGGCGTCGGCACTGGTGTAACATCTAGATCAATATGCACCGTGGTGGTTTATCCGTATATGACACCGCACGATATATTCAGGCGGTATACTGAACGGGGAGTGGGAGGAGCTGTTGTACAGGATGGTGGACATTTAACAAGAGACTCAGTTATCAACCCTTTGAAAGTTAGTACTATTGTGAAAAGGGGTGCCCGAGTTCCTTATTGCCAAGAATTTTATGTATAGGGTGGGTTCTACAGAGAAGGAGGTAGGTAGATTTCTAGATAACCTTTTTCTAGTTGCCAAAATGGGGACCGAGTAATCCACACTTATTAGGTAAGCCTAAGTTAATTACACTGTCTACGTACAGTAAGGCTGGCTTAGAACTCAGTTCCCTTTTCACCTAATCCTAAACTGTACATCTTTAATGGTTTATAGCCCTTATTAGATAGCTTAAAATCGGCTTAGTTACAGCAGTATAGCTGTGGGTTATTACTTTGGTATTGTTTTCTTTAAGAAGTAAAGTTGACGCGGTGCAATTGGAAATTGGCGTGTACCTGACAGGCTTGGCAAGTGGCAAGTGGCTGGATTAGTGTTTGCAAAAGCCACAACTCCATCCACTAGGTTAGGTACCGTGTAGACGTCATGACAAATGGTCCAGATAGAGTACATAGTAGGTATACATAGTACGCAGGTGATTGTGTATGAATAGGCAATGAGATGCTGTCTACATGGGTCCTTCAATTACTCCTGGTTAGGTTAACTTCTTAGGGTAGCTCGGTCTTACGGTATTTACCCAACTTGTACAGATTGAAAGTGCAAAGTGTGAACCAATCGAAATCTGCCGGACCTTAAATGCCAATCCCACTTTTTGCACTGTTGTAACCTCGCCGACATCATATCGGTATTAGATTTATATGCTACGGGCACACGCAATAAGTGTGACCAAGCCAGAGTTGTTATCGTCATCGCCCACTTCCTACCACTTTTGCCCAGCCTTTAAAAGACGCATAATGAGAATAACTGTAGTGAGAGGAGCAAGGCCGATAATATCCACCACCACCACCACCAGCCCAAGATCTAATCTTGCATTGTCCCCAGTCACCTCAATAGCAGCGCATCCACCACCATATCTCTCACAACTTGCCTCATCTGCTTCTGTGTACTCATCCCGGTCCCGGCGCATCATGAGCACCAACAACTCCACGAAAAACAGCATAAACAGCAGTCATGCTGCTGCTGCAAGCAACGGCGTCGACGGCGTCAATGGCGGAAGTAGTAGTAGTAGCGCCAAGAACGGCGACGGCAACGTCAATGACAAGGATAGGATCCGGTTCGGCCCCTTCGACGTGACGACGCAGGTCTTCCTCACGACGCCCCACTCTTTCGCCCTGGTGAACTTGAAGCCGCTGCTGCCGGGTCACGTGCTGGTCTGCCCGCGCGCGCCGCACCAGCGGCTGACGGAGCTGTCGGTCGTCGAGCTGCAGGATCTCTTTCGCGCCGTGCAGAGGGTCGAGAGGATGCTGGCGCAGTACTACTTTGCATCCCAGGAAGAGGAGGGGGATTGGGGAGAGCACGACGATGACGATGACGAGGGCGAGAGCAAAAGCAAGAGCACAGATGGGGAAAGATTAAAAGAAATCAAGTCGAGAGCGAGAGCGAGGGCAACCCCCGAAGCGGGCTCCTTCAACATAGCCATCCAGGACGGCGCCGAGGCCGGACAGACGGTGCCCCACGTGCACGTGCACGTGATCCCGCGCATACGCGGGTCCACGGCCAAGGACAGCAGCACGGAGGGCGACGCCATCTACGAGTCCATGGCCGACGAGGCGGGCAACGTTGGCGGCGCGCTCTGGGACCGCGAGATTATTGTTGCTCGCAAGATGGGCGAGCGCCCGAGACCGGGCGGCGGCTTCCCGCGCATCGAGGACCAGGCTCGCGTCGGCAGGTCCATGGAGGAGATGGAGAAGGAGGCCGCCATCTATAAAAAGGTCTTGGCAACTATGAGAGAAGATGATGAGGACGGCGATGCGGCTGAAGGAGAGAAAGCTGAGATATAAATCTTATCTTTCTTTCCCTACTATTGACGGCTGGTGCCAGCCGATTTTCACACTTTGCGCTGTGTACACGGAGGATGACAAGATACCTGCATACGAGAGAGAGGAAAAGACACAAGAAAGAAAGAAAGAAAGAAAGGAGAAAGGGCGACTCGTAGTTGGCCTTGGTATCGCGCTACTATTGCTTCAAGACTGATATAGATCTGAACTACACAGAGGTAGAACAAGAAAATATAGAGATAGCCGCTATGGCTCACTAGCATCACGTCAAGGGACAACCGGAATAGAGAAAAACACCCGTTCCCATGCTTGCGAACACTACCAACCTGGCTTTGAGTACCAACGACAGCAAACAGAAACAGCACGCCCTGGCCACCTAGCCCCTCATCATCATCATTAATTATTACCTACAACCCTCCGAGCAGCTCATCCAACGAGATCGGTTTCTTGACAGCATTATTCATGCCCTCGTGATACGTCACCCAGATATTCACAGGGGTCGTCTTGCTCAGTAGCTTGTTGCTGCTACCGCCACCAGGGCCACTGGCCTTGTTAGCGCTCGTTTCTGACAGAGGCTGCACGACAGCCCGGACCACGCGGCCAAAGAAATCCTTCTTCACCGGGATCGCCGGCAATTCGCCTTCTCTCGTTGAGTTTGCATTTTCCTTGCTGCCACCGTCGATCATGAGGTCCTCGGCCTCGCCCTGCGGATTTCCCGCCCTGTATCGCGCCTGTCTCGCCATATTTTCTCTCAGTAGGCTAGCTTTCTGGAGCTCTTGGTCCAGGACCTGGCGAACGGCGTATCTTGTGGGGGCCTGAGTTCCATGGAGTACAGCGGCCGAGGTCTCGAAAGTGGTGAGGGCATCGAGATCACTATTGACTCTTTAGTTAGTATGATATAAGATATAGAAGAAGAGAAGAAGGCCGAGAACATCGGATGTGGCAATACGTACGGTTCCATGCGGTATACCCATTGCGGTCCTCTGCTGGATGGAGTCTCGCTCTCGATCTTGCCACGTTGAAGCTCTATCTGCATCTCCGCCAAGATACTGGCTGCACGTTGGACCATGACCTTCTCGGACTCCTTTCTGACGCTCGCTGTCCCCCGTGAATCCCCGCTCCCACCGACGACTACCGGCTTCACATCCGGCGACACCATCCGAATCAAATACGGCAGAAAATCAGTCGAAACGTCTTCGACGCTGCGGAAAGCGCGCATCAATGTGGGCGGAAGCTGAGCGTGTAGCGCCTGAAGAACCGACCGCTTCTCCTTTTCGGCTTCCCGAGCAGCGAAATCGGCTCTCGGCCCCGAGAATGGAAGCACCGGTGTCTGCTCGTCCCCGTTGTCCACCCATTTTCTCTCGTATCCGGGGTTCGTACGTCGGATGGGAGAAGCAAAGAGGTGATGGCAGGCCAAAATAGGTTGACTGAGGTAGGGTGCAAGCTCCCAGTCTTGGGTCCCGAAGACCCTGGAAGAGCACGTGTCGTGGAAATGCATCCACTCGTATGCCTGATTGGGTTTGCTGAGAAAGGAGTCGTCATTGAACTCGTGGTTAGGATAGCCGGAAAAGACTTCGGTGAGCACTCTGTCCACCTCGCCGCTCGTCTCGATCATCTCCCGAAGCCGTTCCATGCCATACTTCTTCTGTTGTTCAGAGAATCCCAGCTGCACTTGCGGCTGTTCGTCCAGGTATCTGACCGAGTGGGGTACGATAGGGATGTTGTCTTTAGGAAAGCCGGCGCCATCCTGGAAGATGCGCGTCACGATGTCCTTGACATTTCCTCTCCCAACGCCTCTAGCACCACCTCCTCCATGAGCCAGATCACGGACTATGTGTTGCTCTACCCATTTTCTGGTTAGGGCAACGGGTGCGCTCTGCGATGTCGACCTCAAACGCCCTGCCACCCACTCGCCGACAACCATGACACCTCGAAGGTCTCCCTCTGCTGTACTTTCGGCACCGCGTTTGGCATCTAGACCACCACTCATGCCCCAAGCTGCTTCGCACAGCTTCCGAGCTGCGTCCTTTTCGCAGGGTATTCCTTCCTTCTCGAAGACAGACTTCAGCCTGTTTATCACCGCATCGACCGAAGGCTTGCCGACATGGATTATCTCCGCCAAGTTTGACCGTCGCAGTGGCCGTAGCGAGGGGTGGTAAACATCGTTGCAGATGAGTATGAGCGGCCGCATTTGCCGGAAATCGTCGCCTTTCTTCTTCCGCTTGCTGTATTGCTCAGACTTTGACCCCTGCGAATTCGCGTTCTTCTCCCCGGTGGTGATCAAGTCCATTAACGCCTTGATGAAACCTCCTTCTCCAGAGCCTCCAGAGCCAGTCACCACACCGTCCACCTCGTCCACAACGACGCAGACCGGCCGAGCCACTTTCTGCGGCTTTCCGGTTTGAATCCTGGAGTGCTGCACAGACTTGACATTTTCCGTCCCTAGACTGGTCCGTATCCGGTTCTTTACGACATCCCGGCTGCGATCGTCGCTAGCGTTGATTTCCATGACTTCGTAACCCGCCTGGCGAGCACACACATGTGCCAATGTGGTCTTTCCTAGACCAGGAGGCCCTGTCAGCATGAGGATCTTTCGGTGCGGCTTCTCCTCCTCGGGCTCATTCTTTGCGCCGATGCGTTTGATCACAGGGCGCGCTTTGGCGGCCCCTGGAAACACTACAGGATCCCATCTCTTCAGCCATTTTAGCACTTGGCGATTTGTCAGGTCATCGCCGACCAGGTCCATGAAGCTCCGGGCGCGGTACTTCTCGGTCCATAACAGGGTTCGGTTTGGTTTCTTCGCAATGCGATCTTCTACCGATGGCAAGGGCTCGTCTCGTCTTGGCGCCGACGCGGAATCCTCCGTTCTCTGGGCTAGCTCTTTTGACGCCTGCTCTATTAACTGGTGTATGTCGATACCATAGTAGCTTCGTTCAGCTCGCCCCTTTTTCGTCTTCGACCTTGCAGCAACCATGCGCTCGTACGACACTTCCAACTTCGGCTTTCTTTTTCTGATTTCGACTGTTGTCCCCGAACATGTCGTAATCCGGCGGGAATTTCTTGGTATGTAGGAGGACAGGTAGTCCAACGAAGGGAGTCCAACGGACGTGGGCACGGCGCTTGTTCCAGTCGCTTTCTGAGTAGAGCTCGCTTCTGATACTATAGACTTGGGTAGCGAAGGCACAGCAAACTCCACAGGCGTTTCATCCCGTGGGCTTTCCAGCATCGGTCGCTTTGGAGCCGGCTCAAAGCTCTCCGCCTCCACGTCGGAGTCATCGTCAATCAGGAAGCCTGGCTTCCCGCGGGGTCGAGGTTGGGAGTCTGTATGCGGTTTCGGCCGCTTCGTCGAAGTAGGGGAGGTTGAGGTATACACCACGGGGGGATGCGCAAGGGACATAACGAATAAAATTACAAGTTTTAACGTGCTTTTACCTCGAGTGGCTTATTCACGTCCTTGAGATCTTGTTTTTCCTTTCATACTCTGGCCAAATTGGTGTTCTCTGGTATTGATTGTTTAATTGAATATGGAAACGCGCCTACCGCTCATCGCGTGAAAACGCGTCGTTTCCCACTAGTCCAGTTGTAGTACCGAGGCGCTTATATGTACTTTGCACTGCTGTGCTAGCTTTGACCCACATAAGAATGTACCGGTGGGGGCTCGGTTTTATTAACACTCCGATTCCAGCTCTGTTTTACTTGGATGCATTCCCCAGTTAAAGTTTACAATCAGGGGGCTCTACATAGTACTGTATGAAAACTCTTGTACTGTGCGTCTTCCGTCGTATGTAATCACCTCACGCATATGCAGAGGGTGCCGCACAGGTCTGGGTACTCCTCATCAAGTGCCTGTCGCGATATATGTGCCATGAGAATAATAGATAGGGAAAGCGTTGATTTTGCTTCCATACCGGTTAGGACAAAGCTGGTGATAACTTTCAGGGTGACTTTACCTGGCTGGCCTTACTTTACTCTCACTGACTAGACTACCCACTCTCTGTTTGGGACAAGAAAGAGAGCGAGCATGAGACGACTGGAGGTTACCCACGGGCGACAGATTACACCTCGTGCGACGCGAAATCAATGTCTCGATCAAGTGTATTCCAGCCGCTCGGTGTGCTCCTACCTGGAACAACTGCGGTATCTGCAGGTGAACAAGAGAGAATTCAAGTGACCATACCAAGGAAACAATTTCAATACCCAGTGATAACGGCTCTGCGCCCTAGTCTTATGTGCATTGATTATCCAGTGGTTTAACATCTTAACTGAGCCAGAAATTTCTGTAAAACCAACCTCGGTACATGTGGTTACGCCGTGTATCTCTTGATGAGTACAAACGCGCCATTGCTAATCTCTTTTGCGGGACATGAAGGCATAACATGGAAGGTAGGCGGAGTCCAGCATGACAAGATGGTGGATTGTCACCAGAAGCTACTTTACTTACTATATACACATCATGAATAGGTACAGCCCTGAAAAGGAAAAGAGACACCGAGGACTGGATAGAGTTAAAGGACATGAATATACAGAATACGTAGTTCCACGCAGCTCCCCTGGCACGAGTCAAATCCCGACGAGTATCATCATCACCTACGTGGCGGTGACCCCCCAAGAGAACACAAAGTGTTGTCACCTCGTGTCCAGAGTCATCAATCAAGGCCCTGCCCTTTCTTGGCAGGCCAGGTCAGAAAACATCCGAAGTGAAGGGACACAGCGAAGGAAAATTTGGAATACCAGAGATCATCGAGTTGATTGACATCAAAGGTACGATCTACCCCAGTAAGCCACGGGGATCATATGGGCTCATGAATGTGCAGAATTGGTGTCCCCTCGATCACGAGACGGCGCTGGAATTTGTGACAAGTGCTTTGATAAGCTTGAAGAATAAACATCTACAACAGTTGATAAAATGGGCCTTGCCTTGAAACTCCAAAACTCCCAACGCCCTCCCTGTCCAAATGGAACCAATAACTTGACGATGCAGCATCAGAGGGGTAATAGAAATAAAGTCAGCCTCTCCTCAACGCCACAATTTGGAGATGGAAAGCAAAGCAATTTGATAACACCCCCTTCACAAAATTGAACCTTGCGTCCCCGGAAGAACATGCAACGCTAAATATGGCTGCTCGTCGCACCCTATGAGCGACTTCCCCATGTATTTCGTTGACTTGAAGATCCGGGCGCCGTCATGAACATTCCTGGCCCGCTGGAAGCCGCGTTCTCTTTCACCTCATTGGGCCCATTAGTGTTGATAGCGACACTGCTGGGCAGGCCCTTTCCGAGTTCGTGGAGCCTGTCCTTCTTCTTCAGATATTTACGGCGCCAGATGCAAGCTCCTGTCCATATACCAACGATGGCCACAACTACGACGACGATGAAGACAATCCAATTGATGTGTGTCGATGCCCTACGTTGTGCAAGTCAGTTTCTGAGAAGATAAGTCGTCTGGAAACCAAGCTTACCAGTCACCGCCGCCAGTCTTAGCTCCAGTTCCCGGGTTAGCCGTTGAAGGAGTGGTGGTTGCTGTGGGATTAACCGCCTTGTTGTTGCACAGGCTTGTAAACCAACTCTGGATCCCCGGGAGACCCTGAGGATCGCTACTGCAAGCTCCATTGCACACGTCGTTCGCCCCTGACTTCAAAGGCTGCAGACTTCCGTAACCACAGAAGCAGGAATCCCAGCTACTCTCGTCTGTTGCAGGGTTGTGGGGTGGCACGCAGGCACCATTGGCATCCCAGAGCGGACCGCATTTGGCAGCACAAGAAGGAAGCGAGGCAAAGGGGACAATTGTAGTCGACGGTGGGGCGGCGGCGGCTGCAATTGAATTAGTACGCAGCTCGCGATCGCTTTGATCTGGTTTAGGCAGGTGTGGAGCCAGACCTGAGGCCAGAAGGCACATATACTACTTACCCATGATGAAGTAGATTTAGGGTGGGAAAGGTATTATTTAATATGGCCGGTCAGGCGGTTCTCGTGAAAGTCCACCGTGGACGTGAAAGTCGGGAGAGATCAGGCTTCCTGCGACAGATGCCAAGGCCAACGTGATCCAGACTTGCCCTAATCGCGCGAGGGCTGGAGTATGGCGTTGAGATGGTTCTCTTGTTGAGAACGCCAGTATTGTCGGTTTCGTATTCTTCGCGTATTGTAATCGGGTTTCGGCCGAAGTTCTATCGGGAAAACGAAAGGCAGAACCGTATTGTGCGTGGTTTATCGTGAAGGCAGCAGGTATACTAACTAGCCCGCCGCACCTCGGAGCGAATGAATTCGGTTCAAGTTCGTCTATTCAATCCTCTTCACGGCCCACCTCTTTTTCGTTGGGATAGAGCATCGGCAATACAGTACAGTCGAGTTCTGGCGGTAGAAAAAAGGGGATTATGAAGAGAGCGTAAGCTGCTGGCGCCGTAACCAGGCTCCGTGGAGTTTGGCGATGGGGTAAGCTGGCGTCGCGTGTGAAGCTGTGGGAGAGTTTGAGAGGAATGAAGGAGAGAAGGGAGAAGATGAACCATGACTGGTGGAGGATGTGCAGGGACGTGGAACCATAGATGACCCACATAGGTACCTAACCTAGACTAGTGTCATGAGATATGTAGGTACAGATTTGGCATAGCTCATCTACAGACCACGCCGGACTAGGTAAAAAGAGGACGCTAAAGTGGAAGAAGAAGCTAAAATCACACGTGTTAAAACTTGAGTCCAATGTCAGTGAGGTACCTATCAAGTCTCGAGAGGGCGCCCCGAACTCTGGAGGGCTTGGTAATGTGCAGCAAGGAGGTATACATGCATCTGTTACCTCCCTGGTAATTTGTAAAGGTGGAGTGAATAAAACACCTATTTTCCTACTTACACATTATTACGACACAAGTCGTCTAGCTGCCTAACGTGCAATGTAGTGTGAAATCGATGCGTTAACTCTGCCGTCATGCAAGCTGGGACAAAAATGCTGGGCTGGCCAATCTCCCACATGGCGCCATCATTGGGTTGGCAGTCAGAGCCGAGAGGCTTGGTTTTGTTCATGCTGACAACCTTGCAAACCTCTCTCGTACTCGGCAAGTTGGCCCAGCCGTCGTCAAAGTTTTTGACCGCATTGACCTAGCTTTGGTGAAGAAGAAACACTCCCAGCATCGGTCCTCTTTCTATTCTGTTGATCGAGTTTGGAAGATCCTACGAAATGTATATGAAGTTGCGTTGCCATGCGGCCTTGCAGTCCTCCTGTTCTGTCTCCGTTCCCCTTGGACCTTTGAGCCAACAAATGGAACAACGAGGTATGATTTGCCCGGAACGAGTCGCTACGCTTTCGGCTCGCTTTACGGGGCATGCACTAGGTTAACCTAGAGTTTGGCAGTCCTGGCACTCGGTTGATCCTTGTATTGCCCTCGTTGTTGCCGGCAGCCCGCAGCAATTCTCGCGAGGCTCTCTTCTACTACAATAGACCCAGCCGGGCATGATTTGTTCCGATAGTACAGCAGTACGGAATACTACGATTCAGATTTAAAATTGGTTCATCCATATTCTGTATATGGCCCGATGGTAGTGGACTCTCCCCAGCAACAGTCTGACTTGCCAAATATCCCGACAACTGGACCACTTAAGGGCCTGATTTGCTCTCATAGCTGTACATCCGCATCTCAGCCCGCCTCAGTTGGCTCTTGCGAAAGGTATCCTTCTGCTGGATACAAGTCCGTTGCCAGCTCGTGACTACGAAGGTCGTCGACAACAGTGCTCGGAGTGGCTTCGATGTTGTCCACTGCCCGCTGTCGTCGAGTGGAACTCCACGGGCAAATATCAACAGGATGGATAATGTACTGACCAACCCTTGACCCACGAAAGCCGGAGCCTAGGAACACTTAAACACAGACACCAACAACTACTCTGGCAGACGTCGATATCGATTTCTAATGTATAATCGGATTTTGGAGGGCTGGGACCTTTAGATCAGGGGCATGGAGCCACCTGTCCAGGTACTTATCCTCTCCATCAAGGTGTCACGCCGTGTCTCCCGCCAGTGAATGATTGTTTACATTTCCGATTCGATGTGAGACGATGTAATGCAAAATGCACATTGATTGATCCAAATATCCATTGCGTCCTTGTAAGCTGTCCGTTCGTCTGGAGCCAGCTTTGTTGGATTCTTCGGACACAGCGCCGGTCCAGTTGGCAGTCACCCTTAGATGACATCGTGACATGTTCACATCTCGACATAGGTCAGAATAAAGACAAGAAACACTCTCCTCTACCCATTCACCTACGTGCCTGCGTTTCTGGATACTTCTGCGAGCCACCAAGGCTAGACCGCCCGACTTCTTCACCAGTCCCTTTCTCTAGGCGCAGCGCACTTGGCCACCAGACACTGGGAATCAGAGGTTGAGTATAACATTTCCATGGTAAGCAGGTACACAAATTACCCAGAGCCGGGAATATAATGATTCATGAGGCTCGAGGGTTTAAATCACTCGGTGATCCGAGTTAACCCTTTTTTCTAGCTTCTGGGTCTCTTTCTTGTCTTATTCTTCTTGGGAGTTTTCTCATCTTACTTCTATCGCTACCCTCTCCTCATCTCCTTTTCCGTCCAGTCTAATGAGAAAGCCAATGCCCACAGGACAACCTTGCTCGGTAGGTTAGCTCATCTTGATCCCTTTCCTCTGCCGTACGCCCTGGTAGACTGCTGGATACCCTGCTTGACCTGATTTCTGATTCCCAACGGCCGCTCGTGATATAGTTCGCTGTACGTCGTATCACAGATTTGGATTCGCAGCCTCAGCATACCTCAGGAACCACAACGGCAGCCCGTGGGATCCCTAGTATTTTCATGCAGTGACTTAAACTTTGAAGCTGACGTCCTAGTGGGCAAGGCACATTCCGAAATACTAGGAATTGGTGCTGAGTTATCTCTCTGGATATTGATTTAACATATACAGCATACTATCAAAACTCATCTTGTGGGACTTGGAAGACTGTTCGTCTGGGATCATATCAGCTTGACGTCTAAGTTTGGCTTGACGTGTAGGTATTTTTGAGCATGCTGGTAATGGAAAGCAGGTCACCACTTTCAACCGGTACAAAGTCTTGATGCCGTTACGAAACCTGTTGGCGGTTTACCCTTTATGCCCCAAACCTCTCTGCTTGAAGATGCTTGAAGGCCTGCCTAGACATCATCGTACCCAATGCAAGTCTTGGCCAGTCCCTTATCCGCGACAGCCCAGCACCAAGCCCGACCCGCTCCGCCTGTGAATAAGCCAGCTTTTTCGGTATCCCTCTGATTGTTAACACCTTCTCCCGTCATTTGCTCAAGTTTCTCACTCCCCATGAAACTCAAGAAGTGTGAAAATCTCACGTCGTCCTCGAACGCTAGCGCATTCCCCGCAATCCCATGACAGAGACACGGTTCTTTAGTCAGAAGACCTCTCTTCCATGTGTCCTCCCGAGCGTTGTCAACCGCCGCCTTGACCTTATCGGCGATATCTGGGAAATGTGGTAGTAGATTGCGCAAGGACATAATGAAGCCGGGACCGCCGTGACAGAACTGTACCAATCTGTCCGAGCCGACGGGTACAGAGGAGGGGAAGTTGCCGCTCGGGAATTGCCTCTCTAATAAACCGAGAAGCAAGGGCTGGAGTCGGGATGCCGTCGACGGCAGCGATAAAACGACTTGCGTGATAATGCCGATGACCCCGTGCGCCGCACCGAGGTACTGTTTCCCGTGCCATGTCCAAGGCTGCGGGGTTCCGAGTATCCTCTCTACCGTCTCCTTGATCGTCTCCTCCAGCATCGCCGACGTCGACGGGTGCCGGTCTTTCGAGAAGGCATCCGACCGGTAGCAGAGCCGGAGTAAGTACAGATACCCTGCCCGACCATAAAGCCACTCGTTCGAGGCGTCCGCATCTGTCTCATTCACTGCCCCCGCAAACTTGCACAACCGCCTCACCTTTCCCGTATCTTCCTCAATCAGCGCACTCAGCGCCAAATGCACGAGCGTCTCATTACCGATCCCACAATGGCTCGGGCTAGGCGCACGTTTATGCTGAGCCTGTGCCCTCGTCCCAAGCTTGAGGTATGCCTGGGCCCATTCGAGGAAGGACTGTCCATCGAACTCTACGTCCGGGTACAAGTGAGACAAGCGATAGAACAGAAACGAGATCGACGTGGGGCCAGTGTAGAGACCGCTGAAGGACCAGTCTGTCGAACAGGTATGTACCGGAGGGTAGAACTTTGTCAGCCTCTTGAGACTGGCGAGCAGTTCTCCCTTTGCATCGACTGTCTGCGCAGAGGTCGCTAGATTTTCGAAATAACGATCTGATGAAGTCATTTTCTTTTTCCAAATGAAGATGGATAATGAAGCTTCGGACGTGGGATACGGCGTTGGCTAATACGGAAAGGATACGGACAGAAATATACACCTTGGAGATTATCGGTAGGTAGGTAAGTTTCCTTCCATCTCACTTTGATGTTTGATGGGTGCGTTCAACGAGTAACTGACGTCAGTGTCTGTCATTGTGCAACAACCGAACTATCCTGACTCCTGAGAAGGAACACCTTTTTGGGTTGGGACGCAGCTACCTCGCAACTTAAACCTATCGTTTTGCTAGCATAGTAAAGAGAACTTGGTCGACTCGACTTTATCTGTCTTCCTATGCAGTTTCTAGTGTTGGCCTCATGGGCACTTTCCATATATTTATATTTACCCAATACTACTGGCTGACTCAGCTCAACTTGACTCAACTCTAGACTATATTACAAGTACCTAGTAACTGCAATGCGACTTTTTCCTGGTAGAGACTGTAGTAGATTCAAATGGTGCATGGAATAAACGTTCGGCAATCACTTTGCCGAATATGATGAGGTTAGCTGTACCCGGAAATGAGACTGAGACCGCTAAGGTCGCAACCACGCCGGATCAGTCGGCACCAAAACATAGGGAGGATTGATAGGATGTTCAACCGACTGGTTGTTGAGGTTACTGATTGATTAACAAAATGAGAACCGAAATCTAGATCAATAACCCATTCTACTCTGTATACCATACAAACAGTACTAGATACACAGTACTCGATGCTTTTATGATGATTTAATGGCCATAGGTACAGCAGTTTACCTAAGCATCTCAGGATAGGTGCAGCAGTACAGATAATCCCAAATTCATTGGGCCTTGACACCGATAGGGCTTTGGTGACAAGGTCATGGTGCGCTGGTTTCACATGCATTACCAATTTACCACAATTTGCATGCCATTGGAAACGTCGTTTCCCCGAAATCTGGGTGTATGGACATTGTACTTCCAGATTAGCAACGACTCGTATTTCACGCTTGCGTCGAGACTTACTTGGTAAGGCAAGAAGGAGCTTAATCTTGCGCAGCTTATTGGCTCATCTCACGGCGCAGGCTTCCCGTAAATAGTCCTAAACTAGAGGATGGGAGATTAATGCGACACAGTATGCTGTACAGTATACTCTGTAATGTTGGCTAGTTCCCAGCGGGAGTTATCCTATCTCGTACCGATACCGACATGATGCAGTCTGCTGTTGTCGCAAAAGCGATGGGCAGAAAGTTATAGAACCTAGATTCTTCCTGGGCTACCAACCTGCTACTACATAGTAGTCTACTCGCAATTTGGATCTGAGAACGGAATATGAGGAGTAGAATGGCAGGGATTGTCAGTTGATACCAATAAGATATCCCGCCGGGACGTCGTACCCGGCTGCGTGCAGCTACAAATGTCAAGACTTGTTGTCACAGACCCATGAGCTACACTAGATCCTATCAGTACTAGGCGCCCTGCGAGAGGTATTATCCTGCAATGGACCTAATCTTTGTTGCGTTATTAAGGTATCGTGAGCTTTGTCGCCCACCAGCGCTTGCTCCAAATTTGGTTGCTGCGAGTCGGTTGGCCTTCAACCTGGTAGGCTACATGACCTCGCATAGTACCTACCCCAACCCATTTGTCTCGTGAACATTATATGTACCTGGCAGCTACAGCTGTACTCAGGATCGCATGAAGGGGAAAGAGGTAGCGCCCAAGTAGCCGCCTATCGAAGAACGTCGAAAAAACATACAAAGCTATACTTTTTCGGTACCCAATCTATTATCTCTGAGTGCCTCCGGCCCATTCTTCCCAATGTTGAGTGACAACGACCCCCTGGGTTGTTTGGTCAACTCGTCAACCAGCCAGTACATTGTACCTTCCTCTACGAGACCACTGCTTCCCACGATTTCCCTTCGTCTCGTCTTTTCGTTCCGTGTTTTCTGCCATCCTGCTCGTCTTTCTTCCGCTTCTTCATAGTCATCTTCCAGCCAGCAAACTGTTAGTTCGTTACGTTCATCGATTGCGTCGCGCAACCATAACCAAATAATATTAAATTTCTTGAGCCTGTGAATATTTACATCCGTCTGTCACCATGTTTGCGGCTCGTGTTGCGCTGGTCGCGCTCTCCGCCGTCGGGTTCGTCTCTGCCCAATCCAACTCGAACTCTACCTTCAAGATCGACCCCGCGACGGTGAATGACCTGGACAAATGTAACTTACTCGAGTTGCTTCCCGTCTCTGTTCGACGTGACAATCCGTATGATGCTGACTCTGGCGATCGTTAGCAATTTGGTGCAACGGCCAGCAGGACAGCTGCCAGACACTGTGCGGTTCTGTTGCAAATCTCAAGAAGAACGACTGTGACACTGTCAGTGGTTACTCTGCCTGGCCCTTGTGCCTCCTATATACGAGCCACATGGCCGTGGGCTAACCTTTGTGCATTTGGTCGTTGCAGGTTACCCTAAACTTCGTATGCGAGTGTGTCGGCGACAACTACCCGGACATGAACAAGTACACAAATACAATGCCCTACGTATGTTGACCTATCCCTTTCACGGCTACGATATCGAATTCGGGCGCGTAACTGACTCGTCCGTTCCGCAGTACGTCTGCCAGCGACTGTTCAATAACTGCATCGTCGCCCACGAGAACGACGCGGCCGGCCAGAAGAACTGCACCTCCACATACATGGATCACTGTGGTACGGAATCTGTTGAGCTTCACCAGGGCGAGGGGGCTATACTCCCCACCACCACTACTAGCTCTAGCGTCATACCCACCACCGCCGCCCCGACCACTGCCGCCCACACCTCGACGACATCGTCTTCAAAGGGTGCTGCCGCCCCTACCGCTCACGTCCAGGTCCTTGGAAATGGTGCTGCCGCTGTAGCACTCGGGGTCCTCGCTTACGTCCTCTAGACAGGGACGTTTCGCAATCCGATCTGACGCTCCGATAGGGTGCAAGAGGAGACTATGAAGCCGGCAAGACGTTTCAGTGCTTCGCTTTGTCTGGCCATCCTAATTTTAATATGAGACGATTTCTGGTGTGGGCGAGACGCCAAAGACAACGGATTTGGCATAAGGAAAGGCTCAAAGGGAGCGGGTGGTAATTTGTGGATTGACGTGGAATTATCTTTGAGCCGTGGCCAGTCCATGGACAAGTGGACATACGAGATAATGGCAGATGTATATCTTGGCAAGGACAAAATAATTTTTATGATACCAAAGGTCTGGTCCCCTTGTTGATTTTCTGTTATCGCGAGACCCGAACAATGCCCATTGCCCGAGTTCGTCTAGCTGCAGTCCCTTGTCGAAAAAGACCATAACATGCCCCCTTATGTGAACATGGGTTAACCAAACTCTACAATCTATAGAAGTGAGGCCCCTGTATTGTGCCATGAGGTGTCTCTGGCTGTCGATGGAAATCAGTCTGCCGTTGACATGTTCATAGTGTCACAGGTAGTCGCGACCCTCCGTGACAATGGCCTGCGCGCGAAGAAACACGGACGAGACGATAATGATGAGTGGGTGGTATGCGTCACTTCTTCGTCCTGCCCTAGGACAGAAGAAAGAGACCTTATCCCCAATAATCCTGGCAGCTACAGATGGCTCGCGATCGAGCTGAGGAGCCGGGTGTTTCAGGACGAGTTGGCCGCCTACGAAGAAATGCGGCTTGTCGTCAACCTCCTCAAACTCAGGTATCGCTTGCGCGCCAAGGCTACTTGCGGCTTCCAAGTCGGCATAGGAACTGGCTTCTTGTACTTCGATACCCGTACTCTAAAGCGGACTGCCGCTTTCCTTTTCGCGGCTGATCCGATCCTGTCGAGGCTCCATATCCCATGGCGTCGGATCGCGAGATATTCGGCCTCTGTAAGATATGCTATCTAGTGTGCTCGCCTGTTGGGATGGTGTAAAATACTCTGATGCGGACAACTATGTCCGGGGAGTGAATGATCACTTTGCTGGACAGCGAGGCGTACTTCTCAGACCCCTCCCCATCCTTCCGTGGTCTGTTCAATCAAGGAAGGAGAGAGACCATGCGGGGATGGCCAGCTGGGGGCGCTACATGAGTACATACGTGAGTAGCACAATAGCCCGTCAATGGTCTTGTCCGATAGAATATGCTCTGATCGCAGACGACTCCGGCCGTTTTGTGCTCAGGACTGACCGTGATTTTGAGATGATAGGAGAGGCGGTATCTGGCACCGCCGGTTCGAACAGTACCAAGAAGATACCCATGTTCCGGGCCGTATGCGTCGTGACGTTCGGACACGATGGCGTGCGCATGCTGACCGTGCAGGGGCAGTGCCAGACGCTGTACGGCCACATGGGATCTTCTACGCCTTGACGACGCCGAAATCCGTCTATTGGCCAGTCACTGCGCGCCCTACGCGGAGAACACTTGGACGGCGAGCCGCTGGGACCCCGTCCTCGCGTGCTCTTCTTGCCTTGGAGGAGGCGCGTGTCGGAGACGTTCTGGCCCATCCAGAGCCGCTTGTTTATAATTAGATCAACGCCCCCGAAAATTATTCGGAATATGAAGCTCCTAGCCTCTGCATCGGGAGCTTAAATCAAGGGTGACCCGAGTCAAAATAGTCAAGACCCGGCCTCCTCTGCTGATGGCGAGTTCGCTACGAGTAGCAGCGAGTTCATGCCCGCGGCTTGGGAGAAACCTCCGTGACAACGATATTGATGAGGAGGCTCCCCGATCAGAGTGGAAGAGTCAATGGCGGCGAGTCCTACTTCTTGGCTGCAAAAGGAGAAGAGGAAGGAAGGGGGTGAAGAGAGAGGGAATGATCAAATTCCGCGAAGCGGCGGAGATCTCTAGATGCGGAGTGGATCGAGACATGGACCAAAGATCTGTCACGGCATCGTAAGGTTCTGTAGCGACGCGAGCGTTCTCGACTTCTTGCGCGTGCTCGAGAGGGTCGCAGAGGAGGAATATAGGGGAAGGGGAAGCCAGGTAGGTGTCGGTGTGGGCTATGATGTATGTGACCTCCTAGAAGACATCTGCCTATTTGCCGAGGCCGAGTTTGTTATGGGGAAGGAGGGGGTCTGGCTTTGATAAGTGTTACGAAGGAAAGTAAGTAAGTAGGTACGGTGAGGGAAGTGTTGTACATGATGATTTTTTTTCGCAGTGTAAGTGGGTGGAGCAGGAGCTGTGAGCGACAAGTACGTTGAGGTTAATTGTATATGTACATACCTACTGTACATAAAAGTATAAAGACTACAATATGAAATTTTAATCAGTTCATGTTTTCCTGTTGGTCAGGTTATACTGCAGAATAGAGACTCAGCTGGGTTATGCGGCGACTGGGCGGGGAACTGATGGGTTCAGCTGTTTGTTGACTTGCCAATGTAAACACGTGACATAAGACGTGAACATGGATTTGGATGCCTGGGCAGTCTAAGGTGACACCTTTGAACCGAATCTGCCAGGGTACATATATACTGGAAACTGTACAGGCAGAACTGCAGGCATGTTCATCTCCGAGAGGCAGGCGATACTCGATACGGGCTTCTGGAGACCAGACAGAGGGGGCATCGCCTATTTCGATGCGTGGCGGCCGTCGCCAGACAGCAGGTAAGAAAAGGACCCGACTTCCTAAAGAGTCACGGACGGTTTGTACATGCAGCAAGGGAGCCTCGAAATAAGCAACAAGCTGACTCGTCGAGAGATGAAATCAGAAACGACGGACATCGCGAAGGTCGAATCGGTGACAAGGATGTTGCGGACTGGCTCTACAGACGCGACAGGTTCGGGTCACCATCGCCTGGGCCAAGCATCCGTCTCTTGTTTTGTGACCGCGTAGGCTGGAAACCGCTGGGCTTCGCCCTGTCGGTGGAGTCTTACCTCGCACTCGAAGATGTCTTTGGGCTGGGCGACCAGGTGCTGTCCTTGATTTCGAAGAATGCGGGACAGCAAATGTGTCGGCTCGGCTACTCTTCCAGCGGGGCTTTGGAAAACGTCGGTAAGATATATACCTCGCTATAATGTCAATCCAAGCTGGGGGGGACTACTTTTGACTTGCTATAAAAATGCTACTTTGTCTGCATGGTAGAGTTCACCGTCAAGTGGCCTCAGCTGTATCAGATTGGAAACTGTGGGTTGGCATTCAAGCACGAATTCTCGACGGGGACGACGCATGGCTTCCTCCACGGCTGGGACATGGTCACGCCAACCGACCAGGTGCCCCTCCGCAACGCGTATCGCCTCTTCACCGACGCAGTGCGAGGGCACTTCGTCGCCCCGTCGGGAGAAGGGTCATCGTCATCCCCGCCACCGTCAACGATGTCGCTGTTGTCGCACCCACTCTTCATGCCCGTGGTCATGCTCTCAGAACATGTGCGGCGCGCGCAGGAGTACAGCGACGAGCTGGTGCGGCGCATGGCGTTCCTGGAGCATGAGCTGGGCGTGACGCGCGTGGGGCAGTCCTCCTGGCAGACGACGAAGCAGTTCGCCGCGATCCAGCGCCTCATTTCGAGCCGTGCGGACCGCGTGGGCCTGACGGCCGAGCTCAACTCGCGCGTCACCGACGCCACTAACTTCGGCACGGTGCTTGACTGGATCGTCCGGCACGCGGGCTTTCTCGAGAAGTACAAGGACGTCGTGCAGGCGCTGCGGCCGCACCCGGACCCCCGGGAGCACAGGCAGGTGGAGGAGCTCCTCGAGTACGTCGCCGACGACGCCGTCACGCTTAAGGTCCACGTCGAGGCGTTGAAGACAAGGTTCGAGCTGCAGCTCAGCGTGGTACGTATCTCGCTCTCCATCCCTCCCATGCCTCTCCGGGAGCAGATGTGCTCTGAAACTGGATCAGGGAACTAAAACGGCAATATATCGCTACATCATGGCATAGCTGTACAACTTCGTCGCCCAAGTTGACAACGACCTGAACATGCGTATCGCTTACCGCGCCGGTCTCGACGGCACAGCCATGAAGACCCTGGCCTACGTGACCACCGTTTTCCTTCCACCGACATTCATAGCTGTACGTCATTTTCTCACTTTCCCATCCCCTCCTCAGAGCCTCTCATGCACCCCCTCTGTTCTCTTGCATCCTTGCTAACGTAGTCAATCTATTCTCTTCCTTCGTTTATCATGCAGAGCTTATTCAGCATGTCCATGTTCGACTGGCAAGCGTCTGTCCCTTCTTCGTCCTCTTCTTCCTCAGACGGCTCAGTGGTAGTAGTGCCGGACTTCTGGATCTACTGGGTTATCAGCGTTCCCCTGACCCTCGCCATCCTGGCTGGGTGGCGCGTCTGGCTCCGGCGAGAGAAGGACGCGCTGTTGGCAGAATATGGGATACCGCACCTAGATAGTGTCAGTAACCAAAACAGAGGAGAGGGAAAGCAGCCGCCAGAGGGACAGCCGAGGCAGATGGCGATGATGTCAGGGGAGACGAAGATAGGTCGTAGGTCGTGGGGTGGTCTGGGAAGGGGTGACGGTACACAGATATAAATAGTGACAGAACCCGATTTTTTTTCACTGTCCATATGATATACATACTTACCTACTTACTTACTAACCTACCTATATGAGGCGACTTGTCGATTGTCCTGTAAGCCCAACTCAAACATTTTCATATATGCCTCTGCTATAGAAAGCTCAAACACATAGTCTTGAACGTATGTATCTACACTCTCGTTAGATTTTCCCAGGCATTCTATAGCTTATCCCAAAAGCATACGCAGTGCTGGTAGTGCGTGCCTCTCTCTTAATAGCCACTTGAAGATGAAATACAGTGTGTACAGCATCTATGCTTTCGCATACTACATTTCCCCTTCACCAGTGCTAGTGCATAACAAGAACAAGCGAGTAAGGTTTGGTTAGTCGTGTAGTACAGACAGAACATTAGAGCGTTTACTGCTGTACTGCTATGTGACTACAAAAGGACTACGAGGTATCTCAATGCTATAGCATGTGCTGTTGAACTGTTCACAGATGTCTTAAGAATTGCAATAACAATCCGCTACGCACATAAGTTTAATGGCCAAAAAAAAAGCCCGAGGATACTCTACTACAACACCCTCTCACTGCAAACATCAGGGAGTCATGAGTTGCACTAACGCGCTACTCAGTATCCACATCCATACTGCCTCTATGGCACAGGGGTAATGCGTGTCACTCGTATAGCAATTAAGCATGCGGTGTAATGACAAGATCCGCGGTTCGATTCCGCGTGGAGGCAGTCGCTTTTTGCGCTTTATTTATCTTTTGTCCCCCTTCCATACTTTCTTTTTCTTCCTTTTTTTTAAAAAAAAATCTTTTACAGCATATTCCCACGCCAAGTAAAGGCCAATGCCTCTTTCTCATATACGGTACACCTATATATCCTGGTTCTCATCTTCCATTGTCCTGGGGCTCTACAGTCTGTCTGGGATACCCAACAGCGCTCAGAGAGGTCTTCGAGAAAGGGGAGGGTCGATAACTTCATGTTGCACACGGTTCCCACAGCATAGTAGGTCACATTGTGTCCTGAGTCCTTCCTCAGGTTAGCTGGATGTACGTACCTCTTTTAAGATATAAACAATTGCAGAGTGACCGACTGTGACCGACCGACCGACCAGTCACCAAACTGGCCAGGGGCTTGTTTCTCTTCTCGCTTATACCCAGCACGGCGGCAATGAGTGGAACATCATCTGATATCTCAGATGTCCTTGGTGCGACCCCAACCTGCGCGTTAAGCAAGGGAAGGCCGACCGAGCTCGCATCGATCAGCCAATCAATCGGCCAAGTCCGCCAGCCAGCCATTTCCCGAGGTAGCGGATCGCGGGAACGAGGACATAGGATGGGACCATGTCCCGGCGAATACAAGATCCCCAAACTCCCCGGGTGGGTAACGTAGATAGGCATGTTGCTTCAGTGTATATATAACCTGTGTGACTTTCCCAATCTCCCCAGCAGAAAGCAAAAGGGGGGATGGTGAGTTGAGTATGGGTGACAGTAGTTGAGGAGTAAAAGGGATATAAAGCTTTAGAAGTCTAGAGTTCAGTTCAATGGATGGATAGACAGACACCAGCGCAATTCGTTCCGCGAGAGTAATGTCGCCGACCTGTGCAATGCGAGACATCGCATTTCTTCTGTCATGCCACTGCAAAGCAATTCCCGACTGAAGAAATATAATCATCCACAATGCAAACAAATCCAATACTTAGTCTACCGAGACCCTAGAAGGAGACTTTTGTGCTGCGTTGTGCGTGTGCTTGCGTTTGTGCGTATGTGCGTGCATGCGTGTGTGTCTGTCATCTATATAATGCTTGCTGCAGAGGGTTACAAAATAAGAGAGAGAAGAAAAGAAGCAAACAACCAAGCAGGCTAAGCTGCATGCAATAAGGGACTGAAAAAGTAGGTGACCAACCAGCTCACTTACGCATGTCCCTTGCCTCACCCTCGCGAACCCTTGGGGTCATGCATATTACTATTCTGCCGTTGCGTAACCGAGGAGACGGTGCTGAAACATATCACAGCATTTTTCCCCATCCCAACCTCCGAGACAACAGGAAAAAGTTCGGGTCTTCATGGCTGTGAGACAATAGCCCTTCCCTCTCCTCCCCCCCTCCTCCCCCAGGCGCAACACGTGCATGTTGCATATGTATGTATATTCATACTACAGACGTATGTATGTACATATGACAGAAAACGGGGAATCGAGGGGAGTTTGATTGGGAAGAAACGCAATAATCTTACTACCTCGCTATACCACCAGCGCATATCCTGCTGACCTTGCCAATCTTTGTGAGAGCAGGTCAAAAGCACACACTAAAGTTCCAGAATGTCCTTTAGATAGGTAGCAACTATCGGTGACGGCACCAGAGTCGCTGTTTCAAGCTGGAGTTTTCTTCCTTTTCTTTTTTGGCCAATTGGGTATATTGGAATAATCTTGGTTAAAGCCTGAGAATCAACGTCACGTTATCCCTGTCTGCCAGTCTGGCCGATCATCTTTACACATCTTCAAGTGGACTGTGGGAGAAAGGGTGTTGTTATTTGACGTGGTCTGATTTCCGATTTCCATTGCATTCACGTGACTACAAATGTCAATGTCCCAATGCAAAATACAAGCTGCGCTGTACTCACCCATGTTGCAGCTGTATGTATTTTTTCTTGTTTCGAGACATACATGCCCCAAGTGTATCCCAGAAACACCTATCGCGTGTTTGTATTCATGAATTGATTCCTGTCCTCACTGAGTCACTCGAGAGCCCATCCCATCCCTGTGGCGCATACAACGTAACTTAACTTACCTTACCTAAAAAGGGAAAGGAGGGGAACACGAGGAAGCAGAAAAGGGGTGGGGATGGACAACTGGGCAATATAGAATCGCATGGTTGTCAGTCCGTGCAGAGAAATAAATCCCCATGCAAGTAAAGAGATGCGGTTTCCTGCCAATCGAAACCCAGTATGTGGAAAGGTTCGGTGTTCGGTATGTATGCTTTATAATTTTTGTTGCGTACGGAGCACCTCTGCTCTGCTGTAGGATGTAGGTAAGAACAAGATACCTAAAGTACTTAGTCTCGGTAGTATTCTCGGGTAGTCTTTTTGTTAAGGTTAGCTTTCATTCTCCCCTTTCAGACCATTCGCTTGGCACTAGTTTAGGATAGAATTCGATACAGCAGATCAGGTTCTAGGACCGTGATAGCGGGTGGTTCTAGGGAATCTAGGCACCTCTGGTCTACAAAAGCAAGGATGATAGGGACAAGCTGATGTATTCAGCTCTAACTGAAATCCCAAGTTAGTAACCTTAGATAGAATTCGCTGTTCTTGAGTAAGCCGGGACCGCATGACAGACAACTTGCAAGATTTGATTGCGACACAAAGAGGCTGCTGCTGCTGCTTGTTAGTTCCCGCAACCCTTGAGTGGGAGGTTGGTCCAGTCCCCAATGACAGATAAGTCGCGAGTACCTACTGACTTTATGTAGTTAGTATGAGTGGTGAAAAGCAGTGACTTTCTGCATATCCAGAATAAGTATGAAGCCAAAAGCCAAATTCCGAAGCTCTTCCGGAGCTCTGCCGGAGGGGACATGCCTCCTTTTATGGACAGCAACGTCCTTCACATTCCAATAATCGAGTTCTGTTGACTCGGCCACCTCTTTCATTAGTAACATTGTGAGCTAGGGTAGTAAGGGTACTGCATACAGCAGTACACCACATCTTGTTTGCCTACTAGTGAGAAGCCTCCTCGTGGCAAACATGTACTAAATGCCGTAGCGTCTAGACAGCGTTGCTGCTCTAGGTGTCACCGGCTATGAAACATTGTAACAAGCGCTCTGCCAATACTGAAACATTGTTGGCCAAAAAGAAGTGTCTACCTAGCGCCCAAGTATAACCAGATATCGAGACCACCTAACCTACATGTATCTAAGTACCATAGGTAGATACATAAGTGTTAGAATTCGGCCAGAAAATACCTCTTAGGTATCCTACCTATGTAGAGTAAGCACTGTTTTGGTCTCATTGCTTACCTGTGCAAGCAAAACGCTATGTTAAGTTGTATGTGCGTACTCTATTTTGTCGACATTCCTCTAACCTTAGAGGGGTTGATTTGGTGTGGGAGGCCAGGAGACAAAAAAGCCCTGGCTCTGTGTATTCTGACGTCTCCCTGTACAAAATGGAAACCTATCCTAACTTGTTATTATGAAATCTGTCTGGTTTGGAAAATACCCTATCAAATCCTCGGGTTCCTGAAGGGGAAACGCACCATCAGGTTTGATGCACAGCAGGAGGAATTGCCGCGGTGACATGTGCAACCTGCAAAATCCAAGCATGCCATGGACCTAGGTTACTACTTTATAGTAGTCTGTAGGGAGTTAAACAGTGGTTTATCCTGACCACAAAGGCCAAAACCGCAAGACCAATAATCAAAGGCCCGAGCGGTCTGCACCAGGCCACCTGTGCATCTTTATGCAGCTTGGTGTACTTGAGACCTCTGTTAGGCCACATGGTAAGGTGCAAGAAAAAGAAAGCAATTGGTCTTGCATAGTAACGGCAACACTGCAACGCCTAAAACAAAACCAGCCAGATATAGTAGTGGTTGCAATAACTGCCACGTTTTAAGTGTTCACACCATCCCAGAGCTCAACCAAAGACTTCAGCGGCAAACCATACTTCGACTTCGTTTTTGTGCACATCTGAAAAAGACCGTTGGTCTTGTTTTCTTTTCCCCTCTTCCTTCCGCTTGCAACAAGCAGCCGATGCAATGCATGCACCAGATTAGCTAGCACTATAATTTCAAGACCAGGCTTATTTCTTTATGGAATTGTAATGGATCTTGAACCTGCTCTGGAACAGACAATTGCATCTAACAACATGTATGCCTTGGCCTCCAGTTAACAACAATAGCAGGATCATCCTTTAGCTACCTGTATAGGAAGAAATAGAAGACCTTTATACAGTAAGTATATAGGTAATATCTATTTAAAAGCCTTCATAGCATGTTTAGGATTTCGGTCTGTCCGAGGGATTGAAGTACTCTATCCTACCTTCTTAAATCTTAGGTAGCTACTTGGCAGCGTTATTTACCTGTGCAGTAAAGAGTGTAAAGAACATAGCAGTAGGCTGTGTTTCTCTACTGCTGTCCTGCTCTACAATACACCTGTAACATTTAGAAGAATGCCAGTAAGATTTAACATTGGTGCTACTACAGCAACTTGAGTGTGACTTGCGCAACATCCGCTTTAGTGCATATCTACATACCCTAACTGTGCTGCACCGCTAGTAGGTGCAGGTGTGCTGCTGTGAAGCAAGTTGCCTCCTACACCTACCGAGCCATAGCAGACAGCACACTGCAACTGCAAAATACTTACTAGGACCTGGTCATGTAGATAGGTACCTAGGTACTCCGTACTGCTGTACCCCTTGTAAATGGAAAAGCCCATGTGGCCAACAGGTGTCGGGTACCTGGTTAGCCACAGGGAGAAAGTGCTTGCACAATTCGTTAGCGCTTACCCTAAATGGAATTGCCTTGGCAGGTTGACCAGGTATACGCGTGGCAGAAGTACCTCCTTGAGACGCTAGATCCTTGTCTGGCAAAACGCCGTGCAAGGATCGGTGGAGGGAAGCCCGACATAGTACCTATTGTGTACAAGCCTTGGAGGTACCTAACCTAGCATTACCTGCTTTTGTCCTTGGATGTATCCTGCGGGCAGATTAGTTAAACCCGCTGTGCTCCCTCCCAGACGTTGGATCATGCTCCTCGTCTCTTTCCTCGATTACGCTCTCTTTGTGCACAATTCCAACCTGCCGGTACAGGCGGCAACAATCTACATTCAATCGCCAAATTCCTGTTCTCATCCAAGCCATGTTGATATAAAGTATCCGTCGCGACAACTGCCGCAATCCTGCAACCCGCCACACTCGCCGTCACCGTCCCCGTGCTGGCCGTTCCTTCCTGCCTCATAACGCGGTGACTCGCATGTAATTTGTGGCTCCTGGACTCCTCTAGGGTACATCCCGTTTCGCTCGCTCTATAACCTGATTTCGTTCGGAAGTCTACCCCGCCAGAAGTGCTATGAATCTTATATCTCGCCGTATAGTCCTGTCTTGCAACTTGTTAATCTGCCGGCGCCTGGCTCCATACCCATCACGATATATAGTACACATGCCCATATTCCCTCAATATGGCCTCTGATTCGCAGCGTCCGGCTTCTCAGAAGCTACAGCTGTCCACGGTCCTGAACTCCGACGATCATCGTGATTCGGCGTATTATTCCAGCAATGATGGTTCGAGCAAGCGTGCGTCCCACGGCCTTCCCCGGAACAGCAATGAGAGGTATGCCTCAACTAACCCCCTTCTTCAGACAATTCGACAGCTTCGGGTATCGGAATCAGTCTCTACTATCGCCCCCAAGAGAAAACACCCTCCCCAACCACGACGAGCACCACAATTCCTCAGCCTTTGATTTCACCGCCGAGCAATATGACAGTGGCATCCATGGTTTCGCCAAGTCCGAATGGAACTACTCGCTTTGGCCGGCCATCGATGGATACCACACCCAATGGAGGAATGAGCGCGGCAACGAGCATAGCGCCAGACTCGCGACGAGAGAGCGTGGACAGTCGGATCAATCAGGGCATCGGTGATTTGAGATTAGGAGGAGGATCACCGTACGCGAGCGCGAACCACTCGACTACGTCGATACATGCGGGCTTGGTATCGCAAAGAAACCCTCGGCCGGGTATGGAGCACTTGTCAATCCACCGGATATCTAATGGATACAGACCGAGTGTCGAACGTACACCGGATGGTCATCCCAAAGCACGAACTGCCCCTGCCATCACGGGGCCCGCCAACATTACTATCGCGAGAGCTGCCGAGCCTACAAAGGGACAAGCATGGGCTTTCCCTGAAGAAGAAATAGCACATAGGGTGCCTTCTGGGGTTGCACAGGGGACTTTCCTGGACTCCAGGCGCAGCAGTATTGCCTCTATTGCAAGTAGCCAGTTTACTGCCGACTCGCGACTACCGCCAGGCCAAAGGCGCTTAGAAGAGGCATCGACGATTCTAAATCCAAGCGACTTGCAAACCGTCCATCACCACACACTGCAGCACAAGTTACTGTCGGATGTACAAGCTGATGGATCAAGCCCGCATCACGGTTCGCAACCATACAGCAGGACTCCCGAACTCCGCGTTAGCCATAAGCTTGCGGAGAGGAAAAGGCGGACTGAGATGAAGGAGCTTTTTGACCAACTTCGTGATTTGATGCCACAGGAGCGGGGATCAAAAGCCTCCAAGTGGGAAATCCTTTCGAAAGGTACTGGCTTCATTTATTATATCATTTTGTTCTTTACTCACTCGAGGGCCCGACCTGCTAACACGCATCATAGCCATAACCGAACATAAAAGCCAAGCTGAGCAACTGAAGAGTTACGCCACTGCTTATCAAGAGGTTTCGACAGAGGCACGGCTACTCCGTCGTGAGGTGGAACGCTTACGTATTGAAGTCAATTTCCTGCGCGGTGGTGCGACTGCCCCCGCAGGGACCTCGAACAATGCGACAGTTGCTCAACAGCAAGCTCCTCCAGAGTCCTATGTCCCAGATGCTTTCGGACGACACCCCCGACCGGAACTACCGCCCTTGCGATCCTTGAGTGGAGACATCCCGAGCAGCACCGAGTCCATGACCGGTGTACAGTACGATGGTCAACGGGCAAACAGTTTCCGTGGGGATAGATTGCGCTAGAAGGCGTCGGCAAATCCCTCTTGAGCCAGTTTTACAGTCTTGTTTTTGTTTTATTTCATCTTCCAAAACTCTCCCAGAAAATTTGTTATAGTGAACACGAGCATATTGTTCTTCAGATACCCACCAGGGCAGCGGATTTGTCGGAAACCGTGGATGTACCCGAGACAGGTGTGACAGGAGTGCCAGATTAGGACCAGTGGGAAAAGGAAAAGACCAAATGGTACGGATGGATGGATGAGGAGGAAACTGGCATGAATAACTTCTTGTGGGATTCTTTATGGATTCTTTATGGATTCTTTATGAGTAGTAATGGGTATTCATCCTCAGTCGACAACCACATTGAGGAGCACATGGCTTTATTTATTCCGTCTGCCCTAGGTTACGTGTAAGTGTAGTAGGTTAATCTAAAAGGATGACATGAGGCATACAAGGGAAGCATGTTATGGTTATATATGCAGATGCAGAATATAAGGTCTAACGTTAGAGAGGCATACAATTAGCAGGTATTTACCAGAGTTATGTACCTATTAGGTATGTACAATGTTGGTAAATTAACCCTGTATATATACATATATATATATACAGTATCAACCATCCTAACTGTGTACTGTACAATAGTGTAGTGGGAGACGGCCCTGGCAGGTGCACCGGGTCGCGATAGGTCTTCAGTTCACATGTCTAGCAGTGCAGGTTGCTGATCTGGCACCTGGGGATTTGGTTCAAGGACCCTGGGAAAGGGTCCACTGTTTGCACTTTATCAGGACCCATGAACCCCCTGTTCTGACCACTAGATTAGGTAGGCAGTGAGCCGCTTGTAGGTAGACTACTCCATCCCAAGTCGCGCTGTCAGATTTGCCAGTCCGAAATTTTTTGTTTCGACCTACCTCCTTTCTCCCAATAATTCCATCGACTGTCCATCCCTGCACACCTTGATTGTTACCATCGTTGTCTGCTGGTTTCGCCAAGTTTATACAATGTAAGTGTTCTATGTTTCAATGCATCACTCGTCAGCAATATGGGTTGATGCTGATCACTTGCGCGCGATGGTCTAGGCACTCTATCCGTCGAGCCGTACTCAGGGCAGCATGGTCCTCTCCGAGGGCCATCGCGGCACCACGCCAGATCTCTTCTGTTGTTTCTCGAGTTAGCAGACCCAGCGTACAATCAGCCTCTGCCTCGCCGCTGTCGAGATACTTTACCCAGACTGCGTTCGTGTCCAATGAGGCCGAGGAAAGCACACCGGCTTCATCCCAAGCTTTTAGCGAGGAGAAGACGAGAAAGGAGGGGCAAGACGGCTGTGGTCTTTTCATTGCCAATATGTCCTACGATGCCTCGACCGAACACCTGATGGAGGCTTTCAGCAAATATGGTCAAATCACACATGCTAGCGTAGCCAAGGACACCCGTGGCTTGAGCAGAGGGTGCGTGTTACTCGTCTTAGACATCCCGTGGACTTGATCTCAGGCGACGCCTGTGCTGACTATTGTGCTCCAGGTTTGGCTTCGTTACCTTCGATAACAAGGCTTCGGCTGAGCGCGCCATTGCGGACGCAGACAATTCCTACTGGCACGGACGTCGCATCGTGGTGAAACTACGAGAATCCAACCTTGCCCCCAGGCCTAAATCAGACCGGGGAGACCGGGGAGGCCGGGAGCCTCGTACGCCAAGGGAGCCCAGCAACTCGGTCTATGTTGGCAATATCCCGTACGAGACAACAGATGCCGAGCTTAACAAGATGTTCCGTAACTTGGAGAACGTGGTGGATGTTCGTGTTGCTGTCGACCGAAATACGGGCTGGCCCCGCGGCTTCGCCCACGCCGACTTCATGGACGTTGAGAGTGCAACCAAGGCGGTGGAGTATCTTTCCAAACAACAGCTGGGTGGCAGAACGCTGCGTGTCGACTACTCTCAACCTCGCACTCTTAACCGCCGCGAACAGGACAGGAGGGAGCCGGCGGAGAAGGAAAATGCTCAGGAAGAGTAGGCGCCGAGCGGTGTTGCTGAACCAGCAGTTGTAAGATAAGGTTTCCGAACATCTACCTGGTGTCTATTTATCAGGGCTATGCTGTATGACGGATATGAATCGCCTGTGCCACATTGTGGACATCCATATGTATTTATTGCCGTGGCTTCTAGCGACGGGTGTATAACAGTCCTTTGCTTGTATAGTTGTCAAGAAATTCGAAATTTGCACTCATCATGTGCTACATCTTAAATGTTTGTTATTGTTATAATTGTAAACTGTACTGGTATAATTGTACCTGGTTGCCACTGACGGGACCGTATATGTGTCTGGAATTACCAAGATCAGAATACGAAACTGATGCATTTGTGTCGGGAAAGATTAGTCTAAACCATAACAGCTCTTGCGCTATTGGAAGCACATCTTCCAATGAGGTGGCAATGGTTGACATGATTTCGATTGCTTCGAGATGTGGGGAATTGGCCCGCTTAGGGTATGTAGATGTACCCAGTCTAGTAGCCTGGGGACTGTTATTAATTAGGTAACACTGGCAGTGGTTCCATTGGAATTCGGAACATCCAAGGTTGGATTACAGCATACAACGTCCCTCGGCATCTGGGGAAGTGTTCCACTTGCTGGGCGACTTTCGGTTGCCCTCTCCATATCATTCATAATAACAGAAACATATTCTGTGCAACAACATACGCACGAGAGCAGATTTCAATAAAGCGCTTTAGCCGTGTTTTCCACAGCTCGGGTGCACATAAGTAGTTTTTACGAAAAAAGATCCTTCGCGACTACCTGCTTGCTTCCATTTATTCGACCAGCCGCATAATCGCCACCCGGGGGGGGGGGGGGGGGGGGGGGGGGGGGGGGGGGGGGGGGGGGGGGGGGGGGCGCGGGGGGGGGCGGGGGGGGGC